>JXOS01150934.1:0-16442 GCA_001015075.1 Cirrula hians
CTATTCTATTCTATTCTATTCTAATTTATTCGATATAAGAAAGATTTCACACCATTGAAGAAATGGAAGTAAACAAGTTCACACCACTCTTATTCCAGTCAGCCATGCCATATCTGTCCGTAATCGTAATTGTTTTAATGGTTTCCACAACGTTGCGGTACCGAGATGGGTAACCTCGAAAAATGTGTTGCTGGCAACACAAACCACATGAGTAACTACGAAAACTTTGTTGATATGGCGTNCAACACAAACCACATGAGTAACTACGAAAACTTTGTTGATATGGCGTACTTATGAAACATTTTTGTTGTTGTGAGCATGGTTTATAACATCAGTTACCCACTATAGAACGTTGACTCCCGACATCGCAGAATTTTGAATGAAATTCGGGTGTTTCATCGCATTGCACTGAAATATTGTACGGAAGTAATTTAAGGTTAATGCCATAACATTTTACATTTTAAGCAAAATTGGTCTTTAACTTCTGGTAGGTTCCATACAATTTTTCCTGCCGATTTCACGGGAAAAAGCCTTAAAGCATGGTACCGATGCTTTTGATGAATTTTTCCGTTATTGCTATACTACTACATAATTTGAGGAAGATCGGTCAATAACTTCAGATAAAATCCGTCGATTTGACGGTCTACAAAAATTTGATACTAAGAATTAATTCCCAGTTGTTTCATCGGTAATGTTATAATATTCTGATGATTTTATAAATTGAATGAATTATGGGTATAATGTATAAATTTGACGACTATTGGGTATTATGTAGTCCTTATTTCTAATCATTATTCTTGTTGGACTTATAACTTTTCAATCCAGAATTATATCTAACTAGATATTTATTTAGTTAATTTTCGAGATAAATTCTTTAAAAAAAAATAGAAAGAACAATCTTCAGGTTAAGGCAGTCTGTCAAAATAGAAATAACAAACAAATATGAATGGTTTTTTAGCGTCGTTAAATATTCATTTCTTAAATGTTTATTGTAAATTTAAAATTTTCATCATTCTTATAATAAACTATATTATGTTTCTTTTAAAAGGGGAGGGCTCTTTTGCTCTTTCTTTGGCTGATATGATATACCAGCAAATGAACCAGAATTGCTTCTGCTTCTTATTCAGGCACTTAAACAAGAATATAGTTGAATATGAAATACTGCCAATTGAGTGAATTTGATTGATAAAATCAATATTTTAGTTGCATACAAATAATGTTTTATCAGCAATTTGTAATAATCGTGAAAGTATAAAATCGTTAAAATATGACATTTCATAACTGAAAAGTCTATTCTGGGAGATTGTCTAATTCAACCTACAATTTTTAGTGCCGGAATTATTATTCACACCAGAGCTGTGAGCATAGCTATGTATTCGATGATAACGTGATATCATACAATTGAATTCGAGAATTCTGAAAACAATTTCAATAAGATTTGTTGCTTTGTTTTTTCATACAGGTTAGTTAAATTTTTTAATGAGTCAAGTATTGGAAGAGTTGAAGTGATACTCCTCCAAGTTGTTTTAGTATTGTTGCCTGATTCTTTTACATGTTGGTTACTGTATTACTGCTTTGGATAATAATAATGCATAATGCACCTATTGCAATGTCTCATAGCCGAATTTTTCAGCCAAATCTGTTACGTTTTACTATTGCAGACGGGCCGAAGAAATTCTTAAATTTATTAGTTTTTGTCATCCTTCAGTATTACGCGTTTACTAAAACCCAGATAAGTCTCATTATTTCGTAGTCTTGCTTCACACATATAACACATCACTCAAAAATTCCCGAGGCTGACATATAGATAGCAACACTATGATTAAATCCATATTATTTTTGGAGACTACCATCTGTCAAAATTTCAGCTGATTCTAACATTAATTAAAAAAGTAAACAGCATATACAGTGAAGCAGCTTTTGATATTTAAAAAAAAAAAAATGGATTCAAAGCAATTTCGTGTGTTGATTTATCATTGCTTTTTGATGGGAAAAAAATACTGTCACAGCAAAAACTTGGCTTGATACATGTTATCCAGACTCTGTCCCATCGAAAGCAACAGTTGAACGATGGTTTTCTGTATTTAAACGTGGTCGTACGAACACCGATGTGAGAAGTGATCGCAAAATGAAATCGCTTGAAATAGCTGACATCGTAAAGATATCAGAAGGAAGTGTGTGCACTATAATACACGAACATTTGGGTATGAAACAATTATTTTTGAAATGGGTACGGCGTTTGCTCACACCGGACCAAAAACAGCAACGTGTTGATGATTCGGAGCGCTGTTTGTAACTGAATGGACGAAACGTGGATCTGCCACTTCACGCCGGAGTCAAATTGGCAGTCAGCTGAATGGAAAGACGCCGGTGAAAGCCGAGCAAAGCGGCCAAAGTCGGCTGGCAAGGGTATTGCATCTGTATTTTGGGATGGGCATGGCATAATATTCGTGGACTACCTTGAAAAGGGAAACATAATCAATAGCGAATATTATACGGGGTTATTGGTGCATAGGAACGAAGAAATCGCAAAAAATCGTCCTGAAATGCAGAAGAAAAAAGTGATGTTTGACCTAGACAATGCACCGTGTCACAAGTCACTTGTAACGATGGCCAAATTGCATGAATTACACGTCGAATTGCTTCCGCATCCCCCATATTCTCCAGATCTGGCACCCACCGACTATTACTTCTTCAAACATCTCAAGCAAATGCTCCGTGGAAAAAAATTCAAGTCAAATGAAGAAGTCATCGCCGAAACTGAAGTGTATTTTGACGATCTTGATAAATCGTACTATGAAAAAGGTATTGAAATGCTAAGAAAGCGTTTGAATGATTGTAACGCCCTAAAAGGAAACTATCTTGATGAATAAAGTCGAGTTTTGCTCAAAAAATGAGTTTTTCTTAGTTACCCTCGGGACTTATTGAGTGATGTGTTATACTATAAATTCAGAGTGCGTATCAATTTGTTGAAAGTTCCTTGTAATATTAGTTACATCATTTTGGATTATATAATTAATGAACACTCAAGTCTGCAACTTTGCTTTTGCAATAGATGTTGTATACAATTGCCAACTATTAATTACACGGTGCAGCTTTAATTCTAGTTAACATGTGATTGATAATACTGAATGTATTTCGATGGTCTGTTCATTGTACGAATTAATTGATATTTTCTATCGGCTTTATTAATCGATACTTTTGGGAAGATATATCTTCCAGATGGAGATTACATCACCTTTCCTTTAGGTCCCTTCTAAATTAAATTAATCAATGTTGTGCCTGAAGATGAGGTTGTTGATGGCTCAAAGAAAACTCGTGATTTTGTAAAGGCATTATGTAGTTTGAGAACTCTTTGAAGAGGTACAAAACACTTTGGGCTTAGAATTTTATCTAGGTCGACGGCCGAAATATGATTCTATCATAAATTTTCGTCCATGAATAACTGTTATCGTAAAACATAATTTTTTATCAATCTACCTTCGCGAACCAAAACGTGGTTGTATACTATTGGCACTCATTGACCCCAGGTATCTAAATTATCACGAAATGTTATTCTCTGAGAAATTCAAAACACTGTTCAGCGGATGACGGAACTTTGGCAAAGTAAATTTTGTTTTTTATTTTTCTGAAATTATCATTTTGGTGTTTAAATTTAGCTTGTGATTCACTAGAAATATTTGGCTCATGTTCCGCTAGGCTTTGTTTTTCCGTTTTTTTAGTTTTTCTAATGTTTTATTGCACCTTGTTACAATGAAATAACCTCTTGATTTTGCTTCATTAGAGATCTGAATTATCATTTTATTAATATTAGCTAATTTCATATTTAAATTTTTAGATATTTCATTTCATATCGTTTGTTTTTAAGTCATTTAGTTGGTTGCATTCATTCCAGTTAGCTTTGTCTATAATGAAATTTGCACTGAAACATAGATATCTCTGATTACTTGGAAGAGGTGTTACTATTGGGAAATGGTCACTGCCGTATTAGTCAGGAGAAACTTTCCATTCTGCATTTTGAAAACCAATTTCTGGGGAACGGAAGATAAGATCGACATACGTAAGAGTGTTGTGTTTACTCAAATGTGTTGGTTTACCGTTATTAAGAGGGATTAAGTTCGAGTTGACCAAGAACTTACTTTTTTGAGTACAAATTTGGTTATTGTTAGGTAAACGCCATAATTTGTTATTTGCATTGATATCTCCTGTACATTTCAAAAAATTTTATTGGATATTTGTGAAGAGTTAAAGAGGTGAAATCTTTATGTTGGGGAAATATTACTTGAAATTATACAGAATTTTATTTTTGTTTGAATTCGTACTGCCACCGAATTTATTTCTTGGTTTATGGGTAGTTCATTTTGCTCTTGGTTTTTGTGAACTAAGAGAGCGACGCCACAGAATGATATTTGTGAGTTTTGAACATATTAATTATAGTTGTTCGGAATTGAAATGTATTTGTGGTTGTTGAGTTGTAAATATGTCTCTTGGAGACATACCCATTGTGATATGTCGAATAAAGGCCTTTATGAGTGATTGTACATTTCTATAATTAATTGTATATTCTATCTGTTCCAATTGAATTATAGTAATATTGCTCAAGATTTTAGAAGATGTGTGTTTAGAGGGCGAACTCAGATAGTTGTGTGGAAACCTAAATAGGTAGTTTGATATCAAGTTCCTAGTGAAGTATCAGAACCCATTGTGGATACCATTTTCATATTTTTGACTTTTTTTTATGTGGTATTTTTGGTTTTAGTTTTGCTTAAAGATGTTAAATCCAAGCTTGTGGAAGTTTGCGTCTGCATCTATTCGTGTGTTTCTGTGTTTTTGTTATTTAGTGTAGTTTGTAGGTTAATGTTAGTGATATAGTTACACTTGCGTTTGAATGTGTTTGATGGACTCTGCCATTTTTAGTGCTGGTATTGTTGTTATTGTTTTGTTTCGTTGTATTTGTATATGTTGTCTAGGTTTTTTTTTTGTTAGGTAGTAATGGTCGAACTCCAGTTGGTGTGTTTGTACCTTTTAAGACCTTGATGAATTTTTAAGTAGCCACTGCTCTTTGTGTGTTGTGTTGTTTTTCTATCTTTATGCATGTCACGTCGTTCAAAAATGGTGCGCTAATGGTGCCTTTTATGAAATGTATGTTTTCGTTGTATTTTGCATGAATATCATCTAAACCACACACTGTTTTTGTGGTTATGAATTGTTATTGCATATATCGTGATTAATATTATTTTTTTTTCAATGCGGTATGTCTATTATGTTTTTTGAAGTAAGTTAAAGGAAGGAATGAATTGCAAAGCAGGAGAACGATGTTATAAGTTTATTTGTGTTGGTTGCTTCAATTGTGACGAATTTTGGATTTTTTTAGTTTGTTTCAGATAAGGAGGGGCAATTTGTATTATTTACATTACTTTTTTTATTCTTTTTTTTTGGCATGTGTCAAAAATGCTGAAGTGGTTAGGTTCAGCCTTTAGTGGCCTCAAGACCATTATATTTTTATGTAAATTTTTAATTACTTTTTGATTACCGCGTGTGGGGGAGTTTAAAGTGAAAGAAAAACTTTTGCTTCCGGACAAATAGTTAAAAGCACATCTTAGCGGTCCGACTGATAGACAAAGACTATTGTTGATTAAATATTGTACTCAAACAATTCATTGCCTCCATAAAAAAAATGATTTTGGATTGGTGAACATCATACCACTCTTCCATAGTAGTATCAATCTTTTGAGCACAGTTAATTTATCTTGGATCCAAAAGTGAAATGCATTGAAACATATGCTGCTGAAAAGCGTTTGTGTTCTTATATCAATGGAGTTCAAAATCAATATGGTATTAATACAGTTTGACTTCCATAATTAATAATCCTTCCTGTAGAAATTTCGAATTGAAGCCATTGAGCGTAAAAATTCTTGATATTTTAGTACTTTCCTCCGTAAAGTATTTAAAACAACACATTTGTATTCAATTAAGTCACACAGTAAGCGATCGACTTAAAAGTTTTCTTCATTTTATTTGGTTTTTAAATTCGACTTTAATTAAGACTTTTATCAATTCTCCTTACATTGTATACGGCAAACCCCATATATTAATGCTTTATTTTTCTGAGTTCAAGTTATCCATAACAGTTAGATGATTTTTTTATATATTTTTTATGTACATTGCAACCTTTTTGTTTCCCAATGACATACTTGGGCTGTTTCAACTAGATTTTTATATGAAGTCGTCGTTGGCAGAATTAGTCTAATGTTCTTCCAGCTGCTCCTCGGAAATAAACTGTAATATATTTGTGATGACATTAACATTTTAGCGCCATTAGCTGAATTTATAGATACTATTTTTTTAGATAGTTGTGAAATATTTTAACATTTTGAGTACTTTAATAGGGAGTTTTTTTGTAGCAGCCTTCTGCTCGACCAAGCTAATAATGCGGAATTTTATTTGAATTACATTCATTTGCATTAAGATTTGTCATATTTTGTGCGTTAAAGATATTCATAGGAACACAGTCTTCTTTCACAAGGCCAATATAAGCTCAGGAATTCGTTTATATTTACTTGCCCCTTTATTTCCTATTTTTTAAAATTATTTTTTATGTACACGCCGAAGAACTGAACAAATTCAAACAAACAATTCTGCACTCACTTTTTTAAATTTAATGTTTTAAACTGTTACCGAATGTGTTTTGAAATGCGGTTTTATGGTTTTTGTGTTATGTATTCGAAGAAAACACTTCAACACTGCAATATGTTTACACGATATTGTAAAATAATATATTTGTTGCATCGAATATAATAAATATCAACATGTAAGGTGAACATGGAGGCAAAAACTTGAAGTAACAATTGTGTTATTACTTCGAATTGCCCAGAAGCAAAAGAAAATAAAATCTTTTAACTTAACCAAACAATTTTAAAAACCAAAGCAAAAGCACCATTAAATTCTGAATAAGAATTTAATAGGGAATGAGCAATGAAAAGCAAAAAATTTACAACTTTACTGTGTATTAATTAAGACACTGAATGAAACGGCCATATTTTTCATTATTGTTTATTTTATTATGTATATTTTTGTAGTTAGGTTCCTTGTCCATCGGTTAGTTATATAAATAATGACATAAATAAATTTTCCAACTTTATTAAAAATTGAAAAAAGTAAACTTAGAAATACAATGTGTTCTCCCTAGACTCACCTACTACTTAAAATTTTGTAAAGTTTTGGGAACATGGTTAATATTCGAAATTTTTCATGGGTTGGTTCCAAATGCGGATGCTTAATAATTTGCGTACTTGAAATGAGGTGACGGGAATCTCTGATTTTTTTAATTTCTAGGAAGATGGGTCTAGGGGATGTATTTAAAATGATGGACCGATTAGAACAATTCTTTTTTTTTTTGGGAGATTACATTGAAAAGATCAAATATATTATACTTACTTGGCTTGAATTAAAGTTCAAAAAAGACGTAGACTACAAACTGTTTAAAACTAATATTGTCGAATTTATATATAGTTATGCAAAAGCTCCAAAATGTTTAAATAGAATATTTCAGTAACTTCAGTAACAAATGGATTTACATCAAAGTTCCATGGAATCGACTGTTAAAGTTGGTTGGTAGGTTCCTAAAATTATGCGCCGTCTAAAAATTTAATTTGCAACTATTGCAATGGAAAGAATGTTGGTTAGTCGAATATTAAGTAATTAGGATGTGAAAAGTCTATGGATGGAGCCCAAAATAATCGATCCATTATAGACTGATTTGGCTCGTTCATGAACTTATCCTGGTCTTCCAAAAAAATGTACTGAAACCAAATTTTATTTCTCTTGCTAAAAAACTGTTACAAACTAACGGATATGAACTGTATTTGTTTTTTTTTTTTATTTGACTCTTTGTATATGTATCTGAAAACTTACATACGGAGGTGGTTTTTTCTATTTATTATATACATTAAAGCCACAATGCTTCCAGTCTACGGCCGATGGATATGAAACTGGTTTTACAGAGCACTACAAGATTTTTAAGCTACTTCTGACTTTATTCTGAATTACGCAGTTAATGCGACATCCTTAGATACTGCTTGTCTCAACTAATGTTCTAGTAATATAAACTTGTACTTACGATTGTGGAACACACCCAATTGCAAATCCAACTAGTCCTCTTAACAATAAAAGCCATCTAAATGTTGGTGCGACTGAACTTAATATGCTGTAAAGCGCAAGCAATAGTCCACATAATGATAGTGCCTGAAAATAGAAAAATTGTATTTTCTACTTAAAAATGTATTTTTCGGATGTTTCTGTGAAAGAATTATGCATATTTACTATGTTAAAAAGTGTTGTATGTGTTATAAATGAAATAAATAAACATTTATCGATTTGCAGTATTATGGGTTTGTGGGATTACGGTCATTAGATTTATCGCAAGTTCCTAATCGCCCCTTACTTTTACACAATACCATCCTTATTAATTTATTAAATTCAGCAAAACTGAAGAATTTAAATTGGTAATAAAATATATCCTGGGTTAAAAAAAAAACACTAACATTATGCATTTTTAGCTTTTTAGTTTATCGTATATTTTTACACACGTTGCCAACGACATTGGCAAACTCTAAACAGCTTTGGCTCATACGTCATCAACACCCAAAGAGTGATGAGAGTCGTTTAAAAATATATTCCAATATACAATATGCGATATGTTGGAGCCGATCTAGCGGAGCTATTTGTTGGCAAACAGGCAATGTTTTGAGAATGACCTCTTCTACTAGTGAATCACTTTATGATCCCTTCTACGAGTGAATCACTTTAAGCTCCCAAAAGTCCGTAGTAAGGTCAATACGGAATTCCCGATGCATTGGCAACACAGAACACGGCTATATAAGGATTATGGCACTGGTTATGAATAGTAGGAGTTGCTCTTAAAGTATGTAAATTGCTAATAGTTCCAAGGTTCCTAATCGGCCTTTTTTTCATACTTTTACAAAATACTATATTAATTAATTTATTAAATTCAGCAAAACTGAAGAACTTAAATTACTAATAAAATATATATATCCTGTGTTAAAAAAAAAAAACACTGACATTATGAATTTTTAGTTTTTTATTTTGACGTATAGTTTTACACACGATGCTAAATTGGCAAACTCTAAACACGTTTGGCTCATTTGTGAGAACACCGAAAGTGATCTAAACCATGAAGAAAGGAAGAGTAGAAAAACTGCAAAAAACCAAATCTTATGACGGGAAATGCAAGTTACGTCACAGACAAATTCTGCTTACTGATGACGCAATCGTCTTGGTAGAAGAATCCACAGAAACAGGTCAACTTATCGTAAATGTTAAAAGTGATCACGTCCCAAAGTCTGTAATGTAATCTACGTTAGCTTTATTAAGCTCTATTTTTGCGAGAAAGGAGTGAAAACATAGGTAAAAGTATATCAATTAACCGTCTTTATTCACCAACAAGTCGGAGCCTTTCTGAGAAGACTCTCCTTTAGCATTAAAAACGACTCAAGAACAACGTTCCCGACATTATATCACTGGATTTTTGGCCAGATGGCAACGCCTACCTTTATTCGTTGGAAACTATGGCAAGACCTAATGCAATATTTAAAGTGTTCGAGCAGTTTTGAATTTATCATTATGTCCAGCATATTCGCGCTATTTTGCATTTCATTGGTTTCAGTGCGTCCCCTGCCCAGCGACTTTTAAGCCGTTTTACGACATTTTTGAAAACTATGTCTGGCCGTTTTATGCGACGTGTTCTTTTTTATTGAAAGTGGTGTTTGGTATAATTGTGATAGCTGATCTTTGGCGGACACGGGTTACCTGCTTTTGGTTTGAAAGCGAGTCCCAGTTCCTGACTGCCTTCCCCGTATCTTCCTTGTATGAGGTATGTTTTGGTGCTTCTTGGGTTTGGTGTGTCGCTTCACCAAATGTTTTCTTGGTTTTTCGTCGTCAACTGTCTGTCTTCTGGATGGTTTCGTAGGCGGTTGATGGTCATGCCGCGCTAACTAGGATCGATAAATTGCCTGGTTTCATTACGATAGAGTTCTTTTACCCGTTTGGTTGACTTGTTATAACTGTTTCTCGTCTCGTTTGGGACATTCTTTTTGGCAGGCATTGATGACATGCTGGTGTCCTTTGACTCGGGTAAGTGTCACTTCTCGTTCGGGTTAGCTCTGCTTGGGTAGACCCTAGCCTTAATTCTTCGGGTAAGATCTCATAATCTCTTGGCTTGCCTCTGCTGCAGGCTCAGGAGTGGATGGATTCTGTGACTTCTGGTGCTGCTGGGCTCGACAGCTCTCTGTCATGGGCGGACTTTGCTAGCTCATTGTTTGGACACCTTGGCTGAACGTTAGAGGGGTCAAACTAAGCTGCGTCTGGTACGGCTAGACTTTGTGGCTGCATTGTCTGGGTTCTGCTACTGATGAAGTGTTGTAATGCGAGGATATTTTGCATTTGAAGAGAACAATAGTATTTACTAGTAAGAGCGTAAATAAAGAGAAGTTTTGCATATAATGCAGAAAACTAATTTTAACATTGTCAAATTGCACATTATAAAAATTTCAATACTGAACGATTAGAACAAATCGCTGATCAAAGACATTTAAAGGTGAATGTAGAACTTGGTTCATCTATAGAAATAAATTTTGTCAATTTTCTAGATTGGTAAAAATTCCATAGTGAAAGGAGGTGATCCATAAATAAGTGATTTCACAAGTACAGCAAAAGGGGGATATAACAAGGAATATAAGTGGGGAAGAAAGTGGTCTACTACGACTTATAACATTAACCGAAGGTAATTACCAGGCTGCATTGGAGTAATTGCAAACAAGATACGATAATGAACGCCTGATTGCATCAATCCTCATTCAACATATTGTGGGTGCTCCAAGCAAGTCAAAAGAAGCACCCGTGGTCTCCTCACTTAAAACTCTGCCAGAAAACACAAAAAAAATACAAGCCTTTCAAAGCGATGGCGTCCATACAAAACATTGAGAACCAATTCTTCAGCACCTGCTCATTGGAAAATTGGACAAACATAATCAAATCCAAAAAGAATCAAACCAAAATCAAATCGAGAATTAAAAAAGACTCCACGTGACCTATCTAAGAACTGAACATAGTCCCTTAAGATACATTTCTTGGAAATCCATTTAGATTTAGATTTGGGAAACACAGTGTCATGCAAGTAGCACATATTAACCTATCATCATCACTTGAAGCTATGAATCTTGAATATGATCCAACCAGTCTAGCAACATCGAATAGCAGTGATCATTGAAATGTTTTCCTCAGTATTGCACCAGTGAAAATTGTGGTTGAAATGAGTTTCCGCGTTGTTCTGGATTCAGGTTTTCAAATTGCATTATTAAGCAACAGAGTTATAAAGGCTTTATAAATATACTCAAACCTTTATAAATACCTCAAGGCAATTGTATCAATATACAAACTAGGTATTGGTGGAGTAAATAACAAGATTCTACAGTGTGTTGGATTACAAACTAATATCAATAATTTCTCAGTCCCGTTGGAAGCATTGTTACTAACTTAAACGCCACCATCCTGTTCCATCAATACAACCAATTGGAAGATTTCAAAAGTTTGTTCTTAGCCAATCCTGATTTTCAATAGCCATGTACTATCAAATCTTACTGATTAGACTCATCTTTGTGAAAAATTCCCATCTCTTCTGGAAAAATCGCAGATGAAAGGTTGCCGATGGTTACATTCGCATCTGCTATAATGTTGAGATCAACTTGCATGTCATGATGAACAGACTCTGGAGGCTAGACGAAGTACCAAACATCAAAAAGGTTATGTTACCTGCTTAATAGCGTTGTGAATTGCAATTCGCGCAAAATTGTAATTGGGACTATTGAGCCAGTTGTCGATCTTGATAAAGTGTTCAATACGTTATAAAATTGTACTCAAACTTGAAAGTGCCACCACTAAATTACAAGTTGACTTTGAGGCATCTGCAAAGTCATCATCATTGGATCTGGAATATGATCCTATGGCAAATACTTGATAGAGCTCATGTTCACTGGATCAACAGTTCAAAGCGAACTCTTTTATTCTATTTTAGATTGAGTACTGAAGGAGTTAAAATTTCAAACCGATCGAAATTTTTATTAATCGTGCCATGTCTGATGTAACACTCCTCATGGAAACTCGGGTCTGGTTCTGGTTTCAGATGTAACTGTGATAATACCAAATACGTTGCAATGGACTTTTTGTCGAAAAGATAAATTGATATTTCGTGCCGTTTTCTACTTTTCGGTATATCTTCTCGAGGTCATTTGTAAAGACGGATTTAAGCATTCGACAAATAAGAAGAATTGAAAAGAATTGTGAACTAGTGGTCTAGTTTTTTTGCATTCGAATTTGATTAGCTTAAGCCTGTGGTGGACTCTGTATCATTAATCAAAGTTTTTTGTCTAAAAGCTTGAAGGGCGTGTGGTATGTGACAACCAATACTTCTAAAAGAATCATAACTTTTAAAATTAGGCTCAATTAAGTCTACAGGGACACATAGACTTTTAAAAAACTTAGTGATCTTTCCATAAACCGAAATCTACGATACTTTTCGTTGTGTCGACAAATTTTTATTAAGCACAAAGTTCGTAGACTCTTCCTTCTTGTGGATGATTTTATGGTCTCTTCACTTTTCAGGTTCCACTTGTCAAGTAATCTTTATTTCAAAAAGCTGTTTCTGATTAATTGATTTTTTCTGACATTTGAAGGTATTTAGTTTGTAGATATTCTTTCTTTTCATTAGCCAAATTTGGAAAAGGTTAAAATCAGATAAGAATAAGAATCTGATGAAAACTATTAGCCAAAGTTATTTAAAAGATGTTTACAAGATATTATATCGCAGTGCCACGCAGAACAACGGTGCACCAATATTGGACGAGTAACCTAAGTAAAGCATGAAATATACTCCGCCTAGATCGAAGCGGATCTCAATGCCTCGTTTTAATTTTTTTCTGGTCAACTGTATATCTGGACAACCTAGAATGAGTTTTGACCATTATACACCGGTAACCCGTAAATCCGGTCATAAACAGTGTGTGAAATCTAAATGACCAACCAATTATTTCCCAGGGGCGTTACCGCAACACTGAGTTCCTTTGCTTTTGGAGCCATGAATATAGAGATAATCAGAAATTATTTAAACTTCAATAACGAAAAAAGTACCAAGGGAAAAAATATAGTCATTTACAAAATCTTTTTAATCAATCTATTAGCATTAAAAAACAGTATAGATGCAATAGTCGGTCACAGTCGACTTGAAGAGAGTAAAATTGGTCTAGTTAATTAATTTATTTAAGAATAGTTGAGAAATTATCACTGTATTACAAAACAATAATTACACATCCTTATTTTTTCTGCAATACCAAATTGCAATAACTAGTTATAGTATATACATTGGATTATTTAGCTACGATGTGTATGGTAGATACCATCAGTTTCATTACTCGAATTACTCACAATAATAAAGTTTGAATATAATTTAGATTTATTCTACAATAAATATATTGCAATGGATAATGAATGGACAATGAATAAACAAGTATGAATGTTTAATTTGGCTTAGGGTAACAGTGTGGTTCATTTCACATCGATAACTTTAAGAAGTCAAAAATGTAACAGTACAGCATGGCATTTTCATCCAGTTATAACCAATTCTTTGTAGACAACGTTACAACTTTCTTTAATTACATTTACGAGTATTGTAAATTTTTCTTAAACCATATTTTTAGCCTACATTGGTGTGATGTGGCTTCCTTCGTTTTTCATAAAAGTATTTTTAGTAGACGCATTGACAATATTAATAAATATGATATATACAATGGACTCCTAATAAACACTTTGGCCATGGAATTTGCTACGTCACTTTGTTAAAAAAAAAAACAATTATTGAACTCAATAACACAACAATCAGTTGTTTAAAGATTCGTCCAGAAAAAAAAGCCATACTTCCTACTACTACTCGAGACGCGTTGTTTTAAACAAGAAGAAACTCGTATTCAAAGATATACATTTTGAAAAACATGAAACACTTACTCGAATGAATTAGGCACGCTGTTTTTGAAGAACTAGTGAGGTATACGAAAGTTTCAATATTTTTTCGAAAGAAATTTAGATTGGTTTAGCTTTACACATGAATTTAGCTCAGAGTAAACCACCTCATTCAACAATGTAAAGTCAATTTTCCACCTCAGCGGGATAAAAGAAAAAAAATTATTTTTAAGAAAACATTCGTTAATCAATATTCGCATAAATAAATGTGGTGAAACAAAAAATTTAAGAAACATCTATAAATACAATTTATTAAAAAAAAAAAAAAAATTAAAAATGTTATCACATATAGTTTTTAACTGGAACAAAAAATATACTATAATGGACGATTTAAAAACTGTACTCGTTAGAGTCTTATTACCACGAAGTCGATTCGAATCGAAGGTTATGGGAAAAAATTGTTTTGTATCCAATGTGGCAAAACAATCAACATAACAGGTTTTTCAATATGTCTTTGAAAGCCAGACCGTTACTATTTGCCCTATTGTTTTTTGCTATTGTAGCCCACTCCTCTTTTGAACAGAGATTATGTTAATTCATTCTTGGTTTAAAAACAATTTAGAATCAACGTGTCACAGTATTTTTGTAAAATAGAAAACAAGTGTGCAGTGATTTAATTTTTATTTATATTTATACTATTCGTCTTCAATTTGAACAATACAAATATTTGTTGCTGGATTTAAAAGTGGTTGTACGAACCTTGAAAATGATCCAGGTGGAATGATTGAAAGGAATATATAAGAAGCCCATTTTAACGGAATTTTTTGAATAAAAAAAAAAGTTTTTATGCGACTTTCGCATAAACACTTACAGCGCTTCCGGAAGAATGATGTGAATTTTTTTATAACAACAGGCTCTTGAACCTGTGCACCTGGTTCTTTGATTATTTTGAATTTTTAACTGGTAAAACAAAAAATTTGACAAAAACGATCTTGTTCTCGCTGGACAATAAACCGTGTGACAAGAGCATTTTGATAATGGATAAAATTCATGAAAATTTGTATTGATCCACAGAAGTTACATGAGTTAGCCAATAGTAACATCTATCTGTCACCAGACGTTAAAAAAAGTAGATAGCGTTTTTTTGGTTTTTTATGAGGTCATTGTATCTATGTGTACGTATTATACAACGGTCTAGCTTCCGACTTAAGGGTAGACTACTGAAAAATTAAGAATATTTAAACCACAGAACTTATTAAACACCATGGTAAATAGAGAGCTTATGTAACCGAACGGCGTCGTTGAAGATTCAACAAATAGCAGCATTATATTACGCCCAAAAATGAGAATGATTTATTTCTAAAAAAAATGTAAATCTTACATAAAGAACAACAAGATGCAATGGAATGGAAAATTCTCTTCCAACTTTCAATCACCGTTTCTTATCTTGGAATCCATCTTGATAAATTTCTTAATTTCAAAACTTAAATCTATATATAATCAAATAGAGTTTAGTTTCATGGCTGTTTTCAAAATTCACTGTTTACCTGAAATCTCCTCTAATTGAAAAAATAAAAAAAATTAATTGATTGTCTGGTTAGAACAACTCGAACTTAAGGATGTCCATTATGTTTTAAAATTAAAAATGAATAAATGCCCTCCTGGTTATCTTTTATAAAAAAAACCGTTCAGTAATTATCAGGAATTTACTTAAACCGACCAATTGGATGCAAGTTTTTTATTCTACANTTACTTAAACCGACCAATTGGATGCAAGTTTTTTATTCTACATATATACAATCAAAATCATATATGTAGCATTTATAATATAATAAAACATAAAATACGAAGACCTTTACCAGTATAGCAATCACAGCTTCCTAAGCATAACAAGAAAAATATATTAATGTGCAAAATCCGACTAGAAAATAACAAAAAAATTTATTTTGGATTTGCTATGTCATTTAGATGTATTTAAAATCGGACTCGACCTAAACCTTAATTTGATGGATTAAGCGAATTTCCTTGAAAACCTGATCTAGAACTTCTGCAAATCTAGAATAAAAAAACTAGAAAATTCCTTCATCATGATCGGAATTTCCAATGTTGGACGTGAACTATATGAAACAGTTTTATTTCATTTAACTCGAATCCCATGTTCCATGTAACAGCAAAAACCCGTGGTTTAAAACTAAAACTTTAAATTTTGGATGTAAAAGTTGATGTATTATTGAGAAATAATTTTTACAAAATATACCCAATAACTATAGGTCATCGATATATCACAAAAACCATTCAAATTGTCGGGATCACAGATAGATAAATGGAAATTGATCAATTTCATTTTATTTTATTCTTTCCAATCAATTTACTGATGAACGAACTTAAAACAAATTCATAAAAAAATAAGAAAA
>JXOS01150999.1:0-10242 GCA_001015075.1 Cirrula hians
TTTTTTTATATTTTAATCACTTACGGGAGACATTCATCCCAATGTCCGGATACACTCAATACGGATTGGTGGCACTCAAACTATGGATCGAACTAACTTTTTATTTGTTCCTCTATCACCCATTTTAATGTTTTTAACACAAGCGCAGGCTTTTTGGTGGGAAATCGTTTACCAAAACGTGTGCCAATTTTCCTACTTTTACGATAAAAGTCATGATGATATAAGGTGCATTTCATAATTATAATGCCACCGATATATCTGTATTATTTCTATAGCGGCTTTCGTTATTATATTATTCTATCCAAATACTTGTTTTGGCGAACCAAAAATGGCCACAAAATTTAGATTTTGTGCAGATAACCGTACCTTTCATTTGCAAAAATTATTTTTCGGTCCATGTCATAATTATAATGCTAACTACAATTAATGACTTCCAACGATTGCAACTGAAAAGATCATAACATGTTCTTAGCTCCAGTGATAAAGCAAAATAATAAATAAGACATGCCCGGGGAAACATATTGTTAGAATGCAAAATAATAGAAATACTTTCTAACGTGGACAAAGGATACAGTGTAAGACGCATCACGTACAAGCTGGACAGAAGCCGCAGATTTTAGGAAATGCCAGAAAAGAGAAAAAAATATTTTCTAATCAGTGTGACCTACGACTTATAAACAATGCAAGAGACTCGTAAAGAAGTTTAAGACAAGCTGTTTGGGCCATGAGTTTAAATTGAACCACCGTTTGACTGTCATTAACGTGGTCCAGTATTAGGAGATGAGATGCGTTCCTACTTTAAAAGCCGAACATAGAAGTCTCGCATGGATTTCTTGCGTAAAAGTATGAATAAAAATGGTCTGCCTTTATTGTAAACACAAAATTAGTATGGAATTTTTTCAGGTTAACAGAAATCGATTTAAGATGGACCTGATGGATTACTATAACCGGTTTTTTTTTGTACATCCAATTTTGGCATTATTGTTTTTATGCTTTCGAAAGTATTTTTGCAGCAAGGCAATTTGTGTTGTCAGAAATGAACAGAACTGATTGTGTTTGAGTCTTGAAAAATAATCTCTTACCATTCTTGAACAAAAATGAGGATAAAAACTGAATTTCTCTTACAAAATAATACGCGATCGATATCAATCCAGCTTTGTGTCTAAAAAATCCCTATCGGGAGCTACTATGGATAACCTCTGGGTTAACTGAGTTTGTAAGGTGTTTAAAGAAAATCGCCTATTTAGTATAGTTCACAGACATGGATTGAAACTGATACAGAAATGAATAGAACTGTATTATTAAGTACGTCAAAAATAATCTCTAATGTGATTTTTAAAAATGGAAATGATATTTGGATTTTCTCTTTGAAAAATCTTAAAATACGTTGACATTAATACTTCAAAAGTCCCTAATTGAAACAGGCATTACTATTGGGAAACAGGATAAAAAACTACATGGATTGTTGTTCCGTCAAAAGAAGTGTTCCGATAGAACATCATTAAAAAAATATATATATACCGTTGTAGAAATAAAGAAAATATACTGATGGTATATTAAATATGAAACGATCCTCATGCATGTTATATTTATCATATATTTAAAGTATCATAATAAAAAAGGATTATAAATATAAAGTATTTTAAATATAAAGTTTTTGAACTTGTTTATTTTAAAATAATAATAATTGAAATAACTAAAAATTTTATCATGAATTGTTGAATTGTGATTTGGTACAATAAATTACATTATATATAAGCCATTACTGAAAAAAAGGAAAAGGAAACAGGGAGCATGTGGAAGGATCAAAGTGTTTTGGTAATGAAAACTAAGTGAGAAAACGATGAGCTTCATCTTAAGGATGAATATAAGGGGTCTTATAATAATGATTGAGGGCCCAACTGTAGGCTCATTCCAAACCAGAAACTGAAAGAAATCGAAGTCATAAAACATTTTATTGAAACATTGAATTTCCTAGCAATGCGCATACACACCCAGTTGCTCTCTCTTACTTATTAGGCATTGCCAATTAGATTTCAAGAAACTAAATCTAGTGATAAAACCAACCGACTCAACATGCCATGTGCTAGGTGCTATACATAATGACTGATGTTGATTGTTACCTCAAGGCGCCGCTGCTGACAGTCATTTGCACCTGTGCCTGTGAAGGGCAAAGACTTCATGCATTGTGTTTTCGAAATTCAAAACAAATTGAAATTTCAAATTATTCGTTTGTTATGATATTAGCTGGTGTTTGTTTACACAGATTTTGCTGGCAACAGCATGAAATACTTGAAATGCCCTTAATGTTGACCTAGTTGGATGCAAGATTATAAGAAATCGTGCAATTGGCATTGATGCGGCTGTTGGCTTTTCAATCGCAACCCAAACAAATTATATAACATAATAATGAGAAAAACGAATTTCGTGCTTATGGCTGATTTAACTGTATGATCAACTTGTTTCGCTATAGGTGCAACTTGGAAGCCCTGCATATGGCGAGGTATTGCGCGGCGATGTTATTTCAAAAATTGGCGAATACGATGCACGTGATTTGAGTCATGCCGATGCACAACATTTGTTTCGTTCGGCTGGCAATGAAATACGTCTTGTTGTGCACAGGTAAGCCCAACACCATTCCTTGAAGTCTTTATAGTAGTTTATTCGAATCAAATATTTGGTAATTTTTTGCAGAGATAGCAAAATTGCGTACACTCAAGGCCTTAGCGCGGAGTCGTCGAGATGCAACTCCATTACACCAGCTAGTCCGGAACTAATGCAAGCAAGTCACACTGCGCCACATCGGTAAGTATTTGAATAGCGAACAGTAAATATACATGATAGATACAAAATTTTCTCTTGAACTTGTGTTCACACGAAGAGTAAAGCGTACGTGAGATTTGCTATGGATAGGCTTGTCGTGACGAAAATATTTTTAACTTCTCTACAACAAAAGAAGTGACTGTGGTAAGCAGACTGATCTGAAGCTCTTGAACCTTCTTGAACATTTTTCTCGCCCCGATGTCTTATACAATATACTACACTAACAGTAGAATTTAATATTTTGGTGGTTTTGTGCATTGTACATGCCTTTGTCTTAAGTGTATGCATATTTGGGTCGCTGTTGTTGGAATTACTGCCCAGGCTTATTTTCATAAAATTTTGAATTAATATTTGATTGAATACTTCTTTTTAATGATAAATTGTTTTAAATGTGTTTATATTTACACAATTTTGCTTACATCTACGCTATAATCAGGAGTATGAAGCTTTCTGGGCACATACTCATTCAACCATCTTTTCATGATTTTCTCGGTATACTGTTGATATTTGCAATTCTAGCCAACTCTCAATAGTTTGCTGCAGGCTGCAAATGTTGTGCCCATACAATCTTATAACCATGCTTGGCATTAATTCAGAAAATGGCATGTAACCTACGCCACTAGCAGCTAGTGCTCTTGTCTCTAGTCTTGGACTATCCTTGACCAAAACATTGAACTCATTTTCAATTCCAAGTCACTTTTTCAGAATTACATGTGCAAATATAGCATTGGAAATTCCAAACACAGCGCTCATAACCCTAAGCATGTAAGTAAGAAATTGAGCAACATTGCCTATCAGACACAATGTTTGAAAAGGATTTGGGAATGAAATTCTTTGATCCCTAAATTTTCAAAATGGCACCCTCCACCAAAGTGCATATAAAGTTGATACAAAATGATTACTCATAAAATGAGTGTCGGAAGACCCAATGAATACTATACATAAATGATAAGGATCACCTCAAAAATCTATGTGGCCCTGTTCGTCCCTTTGTTGACAAGTCTGTTGTAACGTGACTTAGTATCTGAGTATTAACGATGAAACTTATCATGTATAGTTATTTTTTGTTCGATGGTGTATATTTGTGAAAATTGTCGAAGTCTGAAAAGTTTTATTAATGAAATACAAACTGAATGACATTCCTACATGGAAATTGTTTTGTTATTACATGAATCAATTCACTTAAACCTATTCTTCAAAACGCAACATTGCCTGGTAATAGTATGCGCGCCAAGGGCACCCTCGATCAAACCCATTTAAAGGACAACCTGCAAGAAAAGTTTTAGATAGTGGCAGGAATGCAGTTCTAATCATGAAACAATTTTGATTTAGCAGTTAGAATAGTGAACGCCAACCAGCCACTACTATAAGGTGATCTGAAAAATACTGCATAGGCTACACACGCTGTAACCATCGAAACGATTTCTAACTTTTCAACCGACACTTTCTTTCAACTATTCATTTATTTAATTATTATGCCTAATTCTCTAAAAAAAAACATCTACACCTATAATGCTCAAGATCGGTTTAGTTTATGATATGGCCGTTATACATATTGATTTACTATGCGTTGGCATATTGCTGAAGGGGTGCGCCAAAGATAATTTCAAAATTTTTTGGTATAATTTTATGCAATCCCCTTTTATGTTCACGTCGAGGATTATGCATTTACATACGTATTACCAATGTGTGAAAAAAAAAGATCTAAATACAAATGTTTTTCAACATCATATAACTCAATTAATAGATATATTTTATTATTTTTGCAATTAATTTAACAACCTTTCGGGTTGAAAGGTTTTTGAACTCTTTAATTCACACTGGCATTTGTCAAAGGTTTCAAACAGTACGATCGATTTAAACGAACGATTTAAACGCCAATAAAGTCGTGGCAGACAAATTTCGGTTAGATGATCCATGTATTTTTCTCTACCATATATACTTATATTTAATTCTATAGAACAAATTGGTAAAAAATTGTTTGCTTTACATCTTAGTGGTCCATCACCATTTTTGCCCGGCCCGGGACATTACGAACACGCATTGCAACAGCCTGTTGATACGTTACCTCATACAGTATTTCCTAAGTTGAATCAATCGGGTGGCTATGTCGCTCCACCAGACAATACGCGTTTTAGCCCAATGCCAACACGTGATCATCAACAGGATGTAGCTGAAGAGCAAGCAGCCATTATCAATCAAGTAAGTACATTCCATACGATAAGTTTAAATAAACGATAAGTCACTTCAAGTCGAGGTCCAGTCGTGACTCTTCTTGCGCACAAAGAATTTAATTCATTTTATTGAGGTCAACATAGTCATTTTTAGTGATTGCGAAATCTTTTTCAAATGCGAAATATGAGTCTTAAATCAATAATTCAATCTTCTCGATATGTAAATTTCTTTAAATTTGAAAATAAAACAAATATTAACTCAACGGCGTTACAGAATATGCTGACAGATGACAAATCAATTTTCGTAATTTATTTATTATAGAGATTTTGGTAAGAACTGCACTAATTAGTTTCCGAATTAATTTGAATCACACCCATATTAGACGCTCCTAAGCTTGTCTCTATTCTTAACTTAAAGGAGACTCATTGTTTTTTAAGCAATTTGGCAAAAGATATAAGAATTCGACTACAATCAGAAAAAATTGCACTTTTGAACATAAATTCTACTAATTGATATCGTGTCCTGAAACTCGGAAATTTAATGTTTAAAATATGAAACTAAAAAACATTTTTTGTTGCTTCCAATAACCGAACTTCTCCCATAACCACCCTGTTACTTGAAAAACATTAAAGAGCAACTTAAACATCAAACAGATAAGCATAATGCAATGCATTTAATTGAAATAAACAAGTTTTCTGTCCACAAAAATTCAGTTAGGCCTTTTTATTTCGACGAAAAATTTGTTTCGTAAGCAACTGATTTTGAAATTGAATTAATTTGGTTAAACCGCAAACGATAAAGGCAATTCCAAAATGAACTATTGTCCCAAAACAATTGTCAGATTTTTCAGCATCACAAAACCACAAACGCTTATCAAAAGATTACCCGATATGAATGAAATATGTTGGTAATAGCCGATTAAATAATATCCTTCAGTCACAATAAGAATAAAATGTCATACAATTCTTAACTGTTACATTAACGACGTATGACACTAACCAACGACTTAACTTTGTAGCACAACCACAGTAATCACTTTCCAGTACACCCATTCATCATAATAATGATCCATCAATAATCAAATTTAATCAATTTTGATTAAAACAATTTTGATATAAACATTGATCTTATCTTTGTCCACCCAATAATGATTTGATTGATTTTAATCAATTTTTCTGGCTAAATTTGCTTTTCGCACTCCGTGGTGGTATATGGAGGTAAGTCTAATCTGTATCCAATCATATCCATTTTTGGTTCAAATATTAATCATATATATGTCCACTCACTAACTAATGAATTTAATGTATTTTTGTGTCTAATTTTGTGTTAGATCCTATTTTGGGACCGAATACGAGGAAAAGATGATATGACCTTTTTACCAAATTTCATCGAAAAATCTCAACTCGAACGCCTGTAGATGATTTAAGCGCCTGGTACACTGTAGGTACCCGATATATAGATCCGATCATTACGAAATGCAAACACTCACCTAACATTTTTTCATAGAAGACGTTTGCGAAATTTCGAAAATCTAGCTCAATCAGTTTTTCTAGTTTTCGTGGGACGCTAATGGCTGGTTTAGTTCCTTGGAAAAGTCTCCAATCACTGTTTCTGGGTGTTACAATGAAAACTCATATATACAAATTGCCAATTTAATTGACAACGTGTATAAAAAGATGAATGGATCAGTTGGTCAAAACCAACTATGTAATTCCCATCGATAATTCATTCTAGAAAACCATCAAATATTATAACAATACCACGTTTTTTTTCGATGATACAACTCAATTAAGTGAATTCGGGGAAAAAATTCCTATGACAGGTAGCCCAAAATATATACTATATATATTATGTCGAAGAATAAAAGTGCAATAACGCAAAAAAGTCTGACCAACAAAATTCAGTAACACGCGATGAAATACTTGCTAACTTTCATGAAATCGGGAGTACATGTCCCATGACACGTATCTGTATTAAACTGATTTCGTTCAAATTGAACAATATTACTGCAATGACCCAAAGTTGTCATACCAAAATTTAGTACAATGCAATGAAACACTCGGATGGAATACTATGGGTGATATGGACCGATTTTGTCCATTCACAAACATGACCTCACTTTTTACAAAACCTTTTCAGAAATTTCATTAAAATTTCCCAAAAACTATTCATGCTATCGAGGTCAAAGAAAGACGGATAAAATGTCCGATTACCTGATGTTTCGTCGGAAGTTAGACCGAGTAGTACATCTATCCTCTTCTTTTGTTTTGTAATTTTCGCAATTAATTGCTTAACCTAGTTTGAAAAATATGAATTATGAGTGACCTGTATGTGCAAAAACTTTAATTTAGAATAAATGGTTAAATTAAAAATTTGAAAGTATATACTTTTTGACTCGGGCCCAAATGTTTAAAAAAAAAAGAACTTAATGTTTTTGTTTTCAATTTCATTCAGACAAATCGAATAAATAATGTGAAACTGATATAAATTGAGTGTTTTATGTTCTGGGACCTGCGTTTGTACTGGTGGTGTTTTTGAAAGCTGAGGCTCTTTTTTGGATTGCAAACGATACCATGAGAAATAAAATTTGACATTAAATTATGAAAGGATGCGGCAGTATACGGATTTAGCAAATAGTAGACTGTTTGATGTACGTGAGGTACCCGAACTTATGGACCGATTATGTGCATTCACGAGCTCGATCTATTTATTAAAAAAATGTTTTCAGAAACCAAATTCCATTATTCTAGCTCAAGAACTACGGATGCTATCGTGAGTATAAATAGAACGACATCGCCCAAACGCTTTATTTTCCGATTCTATGAACATGTTTCTTAAAAATATTTCGAAAGTAATTAATTGAAAGCATTACATGCCTTGTTTAAATTCTTAATAGCGTCAGTTTTTGATAGGTATATTCAGAATATGTCCCAATTGTGTAAGTATCTCATGCAATTTGATTCAATGAGGTGTATGGAATTTAAACAAATAATTTATATCATACATGCCTTTGAATCAATTTTTGCTTTAAAACTGTATCGAAAAACGGCTTCGACACCTTTAGATTCTTTGACCGTATTGAGAACAGGAAAGGTATTTCTACGTAAAACGACTAAATACTAAAAATTAAAAAAAATTAAAATATTTGGGAACCTTTTTATTGGGGTGAAAAAATTCAAAGCTATTTAATAATATGCTTACATTATTCTATGTAAAAATAAAGAAAAACCCCAAACAATTTTTTTTTTAATTTAAAGAAAGAATTAAAATTGAACTCGGTTAAGGCTGAGATACACATCCACTCCCAAAGTATTTATTGTTCTGTTCAAATTTGCTCAGAGCCCTCTTTTCAGTGTATTGGAGGTATCTCTGATATTCATCCAATCATGTGCATTTTTGGTATACACATTGATCATAATTATAATACCTCAATAAAAAAATTTCGTTGAACATAATTAACTTTTCTAACTAAATTTCCTTAAACCCCACTTTTGGGATCACATAGGCATACTGGAGGTACCTCTGAAGTTTAACCAACCTTGCTAATTTTTGGTCCGCTCACTTACTATATTTATGTTCACTCAATTTAGAAATTTTCTAAAGGTTAAATGATATTTGTGATTAATTCTGCACTCCACATATGGGAGTAGTGGAGGTACCTCTGATTTATATTCAACCCTGACCATTTGAACATCATAATAGATGTTATAAATATTCACCTTATAATGAAATCGCACAGCAACTCTTATGGTTCCAGTAGAGTTAAAGTCCCAATTTTAAGTAAAGAGGTGCAGTGGAGGTACCCAAAGTATTGATCAGATCTTAACAAATGCAAACTATCTAATCTAATATTTTTCGTGACAGTACCCAGACCCTTCCATATATTTGTGTGATTCATTAGCATGGTCCATTTCAAGACTTCAAAAATGTACAAGAAAACTTTGGTCTATCATTTTTAAACACATGGATCAAATGGGATGTTCATTGGAAAATCGTAAAAAACCAGATGAAGTGGATGTAAAATTATAAATTTATTACTATTTTAAAGAATGCCCTTTTTGTTATTTCCGATACTTGTTGCTTACAGTATATGTTAATAATATACAATTTCACACATTTCTCCTTGATAACTCTTCAAGCTCCGCATAGTTAGTTGCTTCTTATAATACCATGCATAGGTCCGCCTTAGTATTGAACAGCGAACATTAAATTTCACACGCATTGATAGGTTGCAGGTTGCAGGTATTATGTGGTTGCATTAGAAATTATTTTTTATTTCCCCGATTTCTATTGTCAAAAATTGGTATGCGAATCATCACAGAACTTCCAATCGCATGATGTCCGTCTCTTCTTCCATTCTTAGTAAACCTATTAATCTGTTATTTGCAGACTATGAAATCCAAACAATTCGACGCTGGTCTGCTCTGGACTAAAGTATAATATGTATGCAATGTAAAACAAATTGTTGTAAATTGCCTCCAGCAGTTCCCAAAAGTATGCTACAATTTACTTAAATTGTATTCTGCAAATTCATGCTGGCACAGCTTTTGATGCATAGCAACTGTGTTTATGTATATGCTTGTTTATATTTTTGTGCACAGCTTCAATTTGCCCTACAATTTTCCATATTTAAAGATAATATCGGGTCGGTTTTGTATACTTTATGCATGTTTCACTTAGCCAAGATCAATAGAGTTCTTTAAGTCATTTATGCAATATTAATTAAAATCTTGAAAAATGTATAATATTATTTTAAATATTATTTTATATTGATGAAGAACTAAAATTGAGAGAAAAGCTAATAATTTTAGTTAGCAAGAATTATCTCCTTCCTTCAGATTTTCTTTTCTCAAAATATGGAGACCCAAAAATGTGCAGACATTTTTGAGATAGATTGATAAAATTTGGTTTTTGAACATATTTTCTATAAAGTAAGGTCAAGTTCGTGAACGGGCACAATTAGTCCATGACATCGGANTTTCTATAAAGTAAGGTCAAGTTCGTGAACGGGCACAATTAGTCCATGACATCGGAATCCTCCCTTATAACGTTTAGTCCCAATTTCACGGAAACTTGTGTCAAAATCAGACGTTCAATCGTAATTAACTGAAATTTGGTAAAGACGCATTTTTGAAAGATTTGCATAACTTTCTAAAATATGAGCATAATCGGCTATAACTTCGGATAGCTCATAACATCGGATTGCTCATAACTAGAACATTTACTCTCGATTTCACGGAAATT
>JXOS01151242.1:0-17220 GCA_001015075.1 Cirrula hians
ACACACACACACACAATCAAATGTATACATTTGCATTCATTATTTCAGTGTTTAATCATTTAAGCTATGGTAAATGTTAAAAAAGCAGAAGGCATAGAGGGAAGCCATAAACAACTCAATGTTGCCTTCAAATTAATGAGACGAACGGGTCAAAGAGTTCAGCTCAATTAATCTGCACACACTGGCGCCCAGGGGTATATCAATTCATCAGTTATGCGGCGCAAAGAAAGAGAATGACACTCTCTCTCTCTCCATCGTCTGTTAGGGCCTGCTTAAATTGGAGTCGGTTTTTTGGCGGTCGCATTGACAACAACAGCCTGATCGCCGTTTTTATAATATATAGAAATGAGTTTCTGAGTAATAAGAGGGTTTATAATTCAGAGCGGTCTTATAAATAAGGAAACTTTTACTGAAAGGACGGTAGACATCATATAAATGACATAAACCTTTACTGTATGAAGGACAGATTTACTTGACACAATTAAGATAATTGTGGCAAATCTTTTAAATGCGTTAATATTCTAGTTCATTAATTAAAAGTTCACTTAAATAAGCCGGATTCAATCTAAATTGATTTATTGGTTCAGCGAAAGCAAAGATATAGCGTATACCTAGCCGGAATGGGGTTTAGTTTCATGTGAACCCAAATGTGATTTAATGATTACAGCTTAATTAAAGGTATACTAAAGAAAAATAAAAAAATTTGAGACTAGTTTCACCTGACCAAATATTGTTTTGGATTATTCGGCGTAAAGTGACTAAAGAGGTCAGGGATATGTTAACACTGTGTGTTATCCATACTGAACTCAGTACATGTTTAATCCGTTCTTAACAAAATCTTTGCTTTAAAGAATTTATAAAAGTATATTTCTAAATATCAGTTTTCGCTCCGAAACTAACGCAGTTTCAAATATCAATAATTTACGATAAATTATGATGAAAAAACCCGAGACACGGATCCAAACGAGCAAACTCAACCTTTATAAGAATCAATTCCTTTCTAAAGAAGCCATCAACGAAATTCGAAAAAATATTTCTCTCAAATCTTCGAAAAACTGCTGAAAGAATATAAATTCTTTCAGTTAATTAAAGGTAATAGAAATTTACGATAAGATGTCCGGTAAACGGGTTTAATTTAATGTAGCTTACTTAGTACTCCAGACAGATACAGTGAGAAACTGAGAAATAAAAGAGTATGCAACCAATTAGAGAGAACGAGGAATAGCAATACAGAGTGCGCGAGAGAGAGAAAGAAAGCGACTTCCGTTAGAGAGCATTTCTTCATGTACATCTAAATCTGTTTACTATCATAGTCCTCAAAGATTCCAGAAGCCAATATAGAGTAGAGAGGAAAAGAACGGGAGTTCACAGCGGATCGTGTTTTTACATGTAGCCGTTAATCCGTATAAACTCGTGATTTTCAAAGCTTGCCGTTGTTATTCATTGTCTCCTCTCGAAGGGTATGCTTTTAGGCGTTTGAAATAGAATTTCGGGTCAATAAGGATTGCAACATTAGATAAAGAAGAAATTACCGTAAAATTAAAATGTTACACAAGACTGGCACATTTAACTTAAAATATGAAATTTACTTTCATTTCGTATCATATTATATTTTCACATAATTTTGTCAGTCCAATAGATAGATGCTTATAAAAATTTATATATATATTTTTATATATCTATGTGTACTTGTGAGTGTGTGCAAACCGATGACAACTCATTAATGTTCAATATATTTCAAATGAATGTTTTGCTTTGGGCACTTATTGTTTCGTGTTGTACGTTCAATATGTTGCGTTTGTAGTGAATTTGAATACGAAACATGGCCATAAACCATTTCGCATGGTTTTATCAATTGTGGTTCGTGTGTGTTACTTTGGCGCAAGCGGCACACAGCAACTGAAGAGTGCTCAATATTTCCACTTTGCGCACTTGACAATTCACATGTAAAATTAATTTCTGCCTGGTAGAAAATAAAGCTTATTAAATAATCATCGTATGTAAATTAAAACAGTTTACTAAAATTCCACACTCGAGGACGACAACATGTTGTTGCCATATTTCAGTCTCATGTACACATTTTTCTAAACACATGTCGCTGTTATAAATCACATTTTTTCCACATTGTTCCTTTTTTTTTTAATTAAATTTTTATATTTTCATAAATTCGTTTCAGTTATTGTTGTTGTCCCAATCAATCGCTGTTATGTGCTGACTTTATGGAATTTAAATTAACACAAATGTTCATCCAACGACTTGTTCGTTCAGTTTCCATGTGGCCATGTAATGATCGCATATGCCGTATTTCTGACGCTTCGTATGTGTGCGTGATTTCGTGCCAATCGAAAGAAAATTCAAATTAGTAATAAAGCACAACAAAACCCAAACAAACAAAAAGTATTATTATTATTATTATTTTTTTTTTCGCTATTGATTACTGCTTGTCGTGCCTCGGCGCTTTGCACAGTTAGCCGTTGCTGTTGTTGCACAGCAACAAAAAAAAAATTTTTTTTGTTAAGTATATACATGGTAATAGGAGATCGCGAGATCTGCAAAAAATCGATTTCGCGTTTGATTGTCATGATACCTTAATAAGCTTAATAGATTGCGCTTCCACAGCTCTCTATCAAGAAGAAAAATGTGCAAAGTCTCAGCACATGAAGAATATCTTTTTCGTTGTATATTGTTCAATCATCAGCAGCATAATGTGGTAGCCCTAAGCATCGATTAATCTCTTAATCTGAGCACGCCAAATTGTTTTAGAAAATGTAAGTCTACAATTACGAAATGTTGAGATGAATTGAGGGGAATCGAAGATTAAGAAAACGCGAAATATTAAACTATGTCTAGATCTGTCTCCTGGGTTTTTATATATTGTGGGCTTAAAGAATATTATATCAAATACTCTTGAAATATGTATAATAAATCAAATTATTTGGAAGTAGGACTTGACTTAGAATGACGAACAAACAGTACAATATTAAAACTAAATAAAATTAAGTAGGAAAATCAATTGAAATCAAAAATATCGGAAAATATGCTTTCAGCTCTTAAGGAACCAACAAATATATATTTTTTTTCCATTGACACTGATCGAAAATCGATGAAAACCGGTTCTTGACAAGGAATTGTTTCGCAATTTCTCCTAAGACGGCAATCGCAGATCTGGTTGGCCGAAGTATTTAAATGCATTTAACTATTTAATCTCATTTAATGCATTTACCTATTAAGTGTGTCAGAGGGGCACTTTTTATTTTTCGGGGAAGGCAAATAATAACAAGCTATATCAAAACAGTATACAACAAATATTCACCTTACAAACCGGGAACCCATTTGCCGAAGCAATTTCTACATTACTCTTGAAACACCAAAGCAAAACATGGTTGACCACGCAGTTTAACTTTGATATTCGGGAACACGAAGAAGTTATTGAATGTGTGTCAGCATTTTTCGGAAAAATACAGCTGATAGCTCAAATCGTCATGGTGTGTCATCAAGTGGAACTAAGTGGAACTAAGGCAAGAATGCCTCCATCTCATGTAACATAATAGTTAGGTTGGTTTGCGCTCTGCGCTCTGCACACAAAACCGGGTACATTGTACCCGAGTCCCGCCCAAAGGTGTTCGTTAAACTAATGCAGGGTATAGAAAATCTTTCATGGTTTGGAGGCGAGATCTATCTAAAACCTCTGCTGTGATGAAAGCCACAGCCCTAGTGCGTATTTTAAGGAAAACCACCCCGGACTAAACAGATCATATCCGCATATGTTTAATTAAAAATCTTGAATTATCAGTGGACGAACTGTATCGTTGTTTTGTGAATCAATAAGCTTTTTTCGAAGAGTTTCACAGAATTTATCGGCCGCCGTACTACGACCGCGATAGGATTCACTATATCAGTAGTATACTGGGGTTTTCGATGGTGCTATATAACCATGAAATGAGCTGAGTTCATCAAATGATTCTTGTTTCAATCATCCACGTCGCAAGTTCCTTTTTTTTAGCTAATTTCATGTTTAATGAACACAAAACGCAGAACACTTAACAATCAACACCCTGTAAATTACAATTTTTATTTAATGAGAGATTATTGCAGACCCATGTATGCAAATAGGATCAACATCATCCAAGAAACGTATCAAGCAAAGTCCTCTTCTTTGTATACACGTATATTTTATGCAAATCAGTCTCCATGTTTCTAGAGTATTATCGCAGATCGATAATTTGCCAAATTCAGTGTAATTAATCTTTAAGATAAAACTGTAATAGAAAATAGTTAATCAGTATGAATTTCTTAAATGACAGACTTTTGCATATGGAGTGAACCGCAAGATACAAATATCACGATAGAAAACATTTATTGTGGACGTTTCTTAATTTTTTTTGTTTGATTGCTCTTACATCAGTGAAACATATTAAGCATTCCAGTCATTGAACAAAAATCATCCTTTTTTTTCATCGTCTTAGGGAGCATTAAAATGACAAACAATACGTCATTTGAACAAAAGTCACTTGAATGAAACGCAGATAGAAAACCNTAATTTACTAGAAAGTTATGATTTGCGGACAGCATTAAAATGACAAACAATACGTCATTTGAACAAAAGTCACTTGAATGAAACGCAGATAGAAAACCGAAACAACACTTGTGAAATTGTGCTTCAAAGACACAATACAAAATCAGTTTTGTATCGAATTGTTACTGGAGATGAAAAGTAGATGTATTTTCAGAATGTTCAACGGACAAAATTGGTTAGTTAGTCCGAGACAACCATCAACTTCGATTGCAAAACCAGATCGATACGGAGAAACCAATAACACAAAAAGAAAGGTTTCCTTTGCACCCCCATTTAAAGGCATCTGTAAACATTGGTAGAATTGGTTACATTTTAAGGTACCATTACGCTAATCGCTCAAATGGTTTAAAATAGAATCATTTTAAATTTTAATATAAATAATTAATGCGTCTTAAGGAGTAATTTGTAAGGTTGTAACACCCAGCGCCGTTTAATAATAAAATATATAAAGTCTCAGATCCCCAAACTTTGCAAAATAACCACTGAAAAACAAAGGAAAAAAAAAGCTTTGATATTGCTTTGAAATGCTTTGTTCGTGCATTAGACCTCTTTGGTTGGTATACTAGATTAATAACGAATTGAGAACCGATAAATATCTTGCCGATATCTAATTTGCTGACGCAAAGTGACTCAAAAGTTTGAGCAAGCTGGATAAACAAAGGTTCTCTGTGTTATTTTCGCAGCAAAGTTCTCTACTACTACTCTACTCTATTTTATTTAATTTTTTATTTAATAAGTTCAGCAGACAACTTGATGCGATATGCTAATGAAATATTTCCAGATTATGCTTAACACGTAATAACCTGTTAAGATTGATATTCTATTGATAATATTTCACAATCCTGTTAAATTCAAAATGTTGTGTTCAGAATGTTGAGGGTGTGTCTGTCAAATTATTTACTAGAAGTATTGCCGTTCCACATGGACCGCATGCAAGTTAGGAGTGTATTACTGCAGCGATCGCTCAAAGCGAATTTTAATCATAAACTAACGCTTTCAGCCAATTTTTCAACGATCCCCCATACTGGCAACTCCACATAATAACCGACATCATAAAATTATTGACTGCGATTAAACGAGAGTATCGTAATGCTATTGAATGAATTTGTACTGCTTGTGGGGCATAAATGTTTACGTCGCATATATCAAGAGCAATGTAAGTTGGGAAAGCAAAATGCTTTGACGTATATATATATATATATATATATATGTGTGTACATGTCTGAACGAGTTGAATATTATTTGCTTTGAGTGATACAGACTATTAATCATGCTTATCAATTAATATTACTTTACAGATTAGATAACAAAGTATGAGTAAACCACTTTGAATTTTTCAAACTGCATATAATACTTTCTTAATGGTAGACATATTCCATACAAATTTCTGTGCATTCAAATGCATGCGCTTATGCGAACGCGTCTCTAATTACGTCAATTATGTATTCGTGTGTTCGCTGGTGTAAGTGTGGTTGTGTATTTTAGGGTGTGCCGTTACTATATCGGAATCAATTGTAACAATTAAAAACTGAGCAATAGAATTTCATGCAAATAAAAAAGTTATCTATGTAAACCTCCCCCAAACGTAAAAGCTTTTAAAGGGAATTCTGCGAAAAAAAAAAAAACACAAAAATTTGCAATTAAGAATAATTGGTAGGCGTCGAATTTTCGCAACATATACGGTTTCAGCAAATTAAAAAGTATTTATTTCTCGAGTGTTTTAAATTTAGCTTCAATTATTTGTGCTGCACAAATTTTGATTTATTGGAAATTAATAAATTCGTCGTGCTATCGTTTACATTCGCAGTTTTTTAAATTCTTAATTATTGCGTACATTTCCGTTTTTAAAACAAAGCAAACAAATTATTGTTTTCTTTTCTTAATTTAAGAAGCTATTGCGAATTAAACATCATTATTTAAATTAAAACCTTTTTCCATATTTATTATCCCATTACGGCCAGCAATGCTCTACTTCGTTGGATAAGGCGTAGTTGCTGTTCACATGGAGTATGTGCTTCACCTTGTTTGAATACTTTGCTGATCAACGATATAGACCAAAGTGTATTTCCTGTGAATGTACCGTTGTGCTTGTGATGTTCACGGCTGGTTCGAATCAAATCAACATATTTTGTTTGAATCACATTTAAAAAAAAATCAATTTCTAATTTGGCTCAGCAAGCGCGTTCTTGCCTATTCAGCCAACGAGATTTCCAAGACTATATTTCGGTTTGCATTCCCTTATCTCTCATATTACAGCCATTTTGGAAACAAACAATCTTTGCACAATGTCTGAAAATCTGTGCAAGTTCTAGTTCTATCCCAAGCAAATCAAATCTTTAAATAATTCCATTTGCGATCCAAATCGCCTTTTGTGAAGCGCCACAAACTTGGAAGTGCTATCGGGTAAAACTTATTCGCTACAACGCAAATGTTGTTTCAGCAGCTTTTTTCTTACAGGGAATTATTATTTTGGCGCAAAAATTTATATTATTTATGGAATTTCCAAACTACCGACAAACAGACATATGTTATTTATTGGCAAATGTTGGATACATATCCGTACGCATAAGTGATGACGTCTTTAACTCCTTATTTTATGTAGGGAATTTGCAGACTCTCTAAATTTGGCCTTTTTGTATTTTTAGAAAATGATTATCATAGAGATGATGATGAACTCTTTTTAAGAATTTGTGGGTAACACCTACCACCTTTTTATTATTTCTCACAGAAGTCCCATGCCAAGAATCGTTATACATTACTTTAAATTGTTCAGTATGCTTTCAGTTTTTCTTAGTATTGACACTAAATTATAAATTTTTGGCTTACATTAATGGAATTTTCAAATTTTAAATTACATTATCGTTTTCCTGTTTCTGTTATGGACTGGGGGACATAGTTTTAGAGAGAGGTCTTAAAATAAGAAAACAAAAAACTCTCGAAATGAATTTAATTCAGAAAACTTGTGGAAATAAAAATGTTTTCAAATTGTTGGTACTGCGTTCTAGGAAAGGTACCCAGAGTTATTAATGAATCCGCACATTCACCTGAACCCAATTTTTTTGTAAAACTCACTCGAACATCAATTGCATTAACCAAGCTTAAAAAATTACATGATTTGTCGGCATCTCAGAATGTGGAACGTATTTTTATATCGATTCTATGAATATATCTCTAAGAAACGATACATATATTCATTAAATACTTTGCACAAACGCATAATACCTGTAGACCATAAGTGAGAGACAAAATAACTGTTTTTATATGTATATAAGTTTCTTCCAGATCTATGCATTGAATCAAAAATGAAAAAATTGGGCAATGAAATATAGGATTTTAGTGAACTCTGAAAAAATTAGCGTTATTGGTTCATACTTTCGGGTACATCCCATCGAACCATCGAACCCAATTTTACAAAATCTTGAATTTTAATCAATCAGTTTTTGTTTTTGTAATGTGAAATTATGTTTTAGTAGATGTAAGAGTTTCTTAAAAATTCTACCAAAAATTTATGTAATCGGCTCAGTATAACGGGTATTTCCAGTGTAAAGACAGATGCCTACATATAAAAAAACAAATATTTTAACTATATAATTCGTTGATTCGGTATGACCGGATTCATAAAATATGGTTTTATCGTTTATATTGCTTCGATCTTTTTGTATATGTGTCAGTGATTCACCAAAAATACCTACGGAGTCGTACGTTCGTTTATGTGACGTTTTCTCAAAAATTAATTAATAGCGCCGTTTGTTGTCTGGCAACTGCTTGTATATAGAAAAATTTGTCTTCTGCTTTATGTTGCTGTATTACCAAATGGTGTTGTTTTGATTTTCCTTTTGTTCGGTAGTCCAAATGCACTTAATGTGCTTCATTGGCTTAATTGTGTGTGCAGGGAACGTGTTGTACGTCTACCAAAAATGGGGTTCCTTAAGTGATCGCATAAACATGTGTTATTGCCACTTGAATATTTTGATTGAAACGCACAATATAACAACAATGCGGTGTATTGAGTTCGATCTCATGGTACGGCAATCTCGTAAATTGTGTGCGTGCTAATATATTGAAATGTTTTAATTTAAAACAGCATTTGCTTTCATATTTTGTGCATAAACCTTTTTTATTTTATTTTATTTTATTTTATTTTATTTTTTCTTTCTCGCAGCTATGCGCCAGCAATCATTTGTCATCTTCGTGAAGAAGCAACGCTGTGACGCTCAGAATATTTCAGAAATATTTTATCTTCACCCATTCAGAATATGGCAATGTTTTTCTTCAGCACAAAAATAAAAAAAAATTACCAAACAAAAGCATACTCACAACACTTTCCCACCAACAATAACAAATTCAATGAGTTCCCACTTTTTTTTTTAATGAAATATCTACAGCATAATTGGCCATATGCGCAGCGTGCCGTACTGTGCATTAAAATTTCAATGTTTTGTTGCTGTTTACATATTCTACATTTCAAAATAAACAAAAAAGTCATTTGCATTTACCTGACATTGTACTTGAAGATCTTATTTGCGTCTTGTATCTTAATGTAACTAAAAGTAATCTCAAATGAACTTGAAAAAATAAAATAACCATACGAATTTAGTAATAGGCGCGTAGCCAACAGTGCGCTTAATAATTATTCGTACTGCTGACTTTTCGTACAGAAAAAAATGGGCCAAAGCTTTTTAAAAATAAATTGTATTTGTTAACAGTGGTGAATAAACTTTTATAAATTTGATATGTTCTTAGATATAAACCCAAGAGCAGACTGATCTTCTTACAGTATGATTGTATTAACTACATCTATATTTCAATTAAACTGTAATGATAATTAAATGATTTATTTTTAATAATTCGAAAATTTTTCATAATAAGCTAAGCTGTTAAGACTTTGAAATGCATGTTGCACACATGCTGTGAAGTTTATTGTCTTCCGAGAAAATCACACCATTCAAAGAAAGGTGCTCAAGAATTTTATATTTTCTGGTTGTTGGTATATAGTGTACTGCTCATCAAGGAAACGAAAGGAAAAGAAAATAAAATAAAGTAAAGGAAAGGACACAAAATTTATTGACGAATCGATTTAATTTAGATGTAGACTTCAATGAGTTTGCTCTGCTTATCAATGTTTTGGTAGTGTACGAATACTTGAGCGTGACAGTGCATATATCAGGAAGCTTAATAATCAGAATACTATCATCAGATGAGTCGCTTTTTATGTGTTTCAAGAAATATGCTCCCTTATCTATTAACCTTCAATTACATAGAACGAAATCAGCTTCGTCTGATAACGGATTGACCTACTTAAACGTCTTTTCAGAAAAGGTGTTTCATACAAAGACGGAAGATTAGTCATTATTGCTGATTAAGTTAATCTAATGTCAACGATACTAAAACTGATATAGCAATTTATTATTTTTTATTATTGTGTTTTGTACAACTACATGTGAATTAGAATAAACTGAAATTATAATCCGGATTATGGATTTTAGATACTTTATTTAATTTTTTAAATTTTTGTCAAAACATCCTGAGGCACTGGTCCAACTGATAGAATCAGAATATTTTAGAAAATATTAACTTTACCCTGACTACTATATATAATATACACGCCTTTTTATAACTCACTACAATCGTAAATACAAAAAAATAAAAATATGCTTCCGGTATACCGATGTAGTCCAAAAAGACGGTTTAAGGCAAATTTCGCCAATAAAATTAATGAAGTTCAACGCAATGTAATAATTTAGCTATCATAATTAAATATGGGTATGATTGGATGAAAACAGATATACCTCCAATACACATTTATGGAGCGTTAAGAGGGTTTTGAGCTTACTTGACCAGAAAAATTTTATTCAACATTTTGCAAGCGCCGTGCATCGTACTGTCAGTCCAAGCTGTAACTTTCTTTGTTGGACATTATATTATGGACGTTAAATTAAATCGTTTTATTAATTCGGGTGCAACGTATAAGCACCCGCGATGTCACTGACTTCCATGGGCAGTCTTTTGAATCGCAAATTACTGTTCTTTATTTATTTAGTACTGCTCTAATGTTGTAGTTTTGCCATAATATTGTTGAATTTGATTTAAGTAGGTCCATAATTGTGGGTTCCTCCGAAGGGTCTTTTAACCTCGAATTTTATGAAATGAGCAAAAAAGCTAGAGCTAGAAACTTGTTATATACAAAAGAATTTTTATCGATTTTACATATAATGAATGAATATGTAGTTTAGAAGAAAAAAATTCCATCCAGGGCTCAAAAGAGTAGTGGGAATAATGAAGGCGGTTTCATCTGACTTGTGTTTAAACTACATTAATGAATTTTAGTTTTGAAGCCTTTTTTGTAAAAAGTAAGGCAAATTTCATGAACGAGCAAAATCGGTCAACAGCTTGTGTCGCATGAAATTTATTTGGAATTTTCAGCGATACTTAGCAACCGTTCATGTTTAGTGTCGTATAAAGTCGCTTGCTTAAATCATTCAATGAATACCCTTATTAAATTGAAATTCCAGTTGCGTGCGCAAGATTTGTTCAGCAGACATGCTTATTCTGTTTATTTGTTTGTGTAAATTATTGAACAGCTCTCGACATCCTTATTGAGAGGCCATAACTTGGAATTTATGGTATGCGAAATGCATTAAAAAATAAGGCAAACATGTGATTAAAATAATTTTGGCTACGCCATGTTATTTTTATCCAAATTATCAATCAAAAGTCAAAGTATGTCGTCGCCTTTCTAAGAAAAGCTAAAAATCTTTTAGAAGTGCAGGTATGAGTCATGTGGCCATTAATTCAGTCGTTTTTGTTGATAGGCTGACAAAAGGTATGTGTGGTCATGCTGAAGTAACTTATTGCGGCAATATAATGTCTTTTTTTTTTTAAATTTGTTTTGTTGCTTTTCCTTTTCGAATTTCCTTAAATTTGTTGCGACTTCTTGTCATCATGGTGCACTTTAAGAGCTCATAACGCTTAACTTATTCGACATATTGCAGCGGCTGAGAGAAATGCTTCAAACTTGACATTCAACGAAAACAACTTGGAAAATATGCTTCCTTGGAAAATACAACGTATATCACGTTATTGCGCAAAAACAAATTCATTATAAAGCACTAAAAAAAAAGAAGAATAAATTATCAAATCGTCAGTGTCATATTTATTATTCACCTAAACGTCACCGAGCGGCTCAGCTCGCAAATTAAAACCTATTAAAATTATTGCAACACAATTTAAATTGTGCCATAAACTTTGCAACATACCGCACTGACTTGATTGATCGCTTTCAGTACGTGACACTCGTAACGCCAATCTAGCGTACATGCTGCTGACATGCGAACCACATTCGGGGATGTCAAAAACGCAGTCTGCCAGTGTATGTATGGTGATGCTTTAGACATTGCGTCTGCTCATCGTATCAATTCTTTCTTTTGCAATTCTCTTGAAATTTCCGAAAAATTGAAAGCTTATTAATTGTCGCATTGGTTACAAATCCAACGCTATTAACACAATTCGTTAAGTTTCTAGAGGCAAACACAAAATGACTTGTTTTTATATCCATGAGTCAATTGATAAAGGGTATTATGCGTTTTTGCAGAGTATGTAAGGCATGGAACATTCATTTCTGAAACATTTCGAGGAAACATAAGCATAGAATTGAAAAAATATATTCGATTGCGAGATGGCTGTCTGACTTCGATAACTTGAGTAGTTTTTCAGATACATTCATGACTTTGGTATTTTAAGTATATTTTGTAAAAAGTAAAGAGAAGTTTGTGAAGAGGAAAAGTCGGTCCATAATTTCGGGTATCCTCTTTATATATAGTTAACTCCCGATTTCAGGAATATTAACATAAAAGCTAAATGTTTCATCATATTAAAATGCAATTTAGTAATTAAGGTGGAAATTGGCATAAATGTCTGAAAAGAGTGTTTTATAATATGTTACTGAAATTAGGTATGGAAGCAATTTTGTGTCATTGCCGTAACATTGAGCAAAATTGGCTCATAAATTCGAATAACTCTCTTAAAACTTTTCGATTTCAAGAAAATAAGCACAAAAGCCATCGTATTATACCGAATTTTGTTATGGAAGCAATTTCGGGCCGTACCCTTAACATTATATTGCAAAATTTGAGGATGATTGATCTTAAATTTTGGGTACCTCTGATAGAACGTTTACGACCGATTTACAGAAAATGGTATAGAGGAATTTTTCGATTATTGCTATACCGTTGTACAATTTACGCAAAATCGCTATATAACTTCCGATACCAATCATAGAATATTTACAACCGATTTCACGGAAGTTAGCTTAAATGTCATGTATTTCATCGCATACTACTGAAATTTGTTACATCGAAATTTTTATGTTATATTAGTTACAATTTGAACTTAATCTGTCTATAATATTCGATACCTCTCAGAGGTGATTTATGCCTGATTTTACATTTAAGAGAAAATCCCAGTGGTTTCATCGGAAGTTACTGAAATTTTGTATACTTGTAATATTTTGGTGTTTTTATCAATTCATCAATCAAGCTTTGACCGAATATTATGTCTATCTTGTGTTTTTTATTTTTAAATTTTGGTTTTTCTGTTTCTATGCATTACAGACTTTGCCGAAGCGCGTAATTCTCCCAGATGACTTATGAGTATTAAAAAATTAAAAAAAAAAAAAATATGAGCCCCAAACATATCCACCAACAAAACAATATGTCCTGATATATTATTTAACAATATTCCAGATCGGTTTAGTTGATGATATACCTGTCATAGAAACTGAGAAATGTGATTCAGGTGTTTCGAAACTATTTTCTATTAAGATATCTCATTAAAGTCTTATATTTTAAAAAATTTGAACACAGCGAAATATAGCGATAATGGTCAAGTGCCTTCAAGTAAAAACTCTCTTATAAACTGCTCAAGCGGCCATAATAATTTGCTACAGATATTAGTTATTAGTTATATAAGTATATTTTTTCATCAAACTTTGGAGATAACCCAGTGTAAGGTTCAAATGAGTGGGTTTGAATATTATTGCTTATGCAAAGTTCATTCCAGAATTATACCCTCTGGCTCCATTCTGTAAATCTATCGCAAAAGTAATTATGAGGAAGGTTAACAGCATATATCACTCGTTTATTTTTAATTTAATTTTAATTTCTCGCCAATTAGGTTTTGGATGATCTTCGAATAATACGCAGTCTTGATTGAACGACCTTCATCATATATGTTGATGTTATAATGAGCCTACTCACACTTTTTCAATAAGAAGAAGTTTTGTACCGAACGAATGCCCTTTGATAAATAGTCTTAAAAGAAAGTGAAATCCAATCAAAAAGGAATAACCCATAAATGTAACCACGAATTCTGCATGCGAAAGAAATTGCCAAAATTTTTGTGTTATTAAGCAATTGTGTGCTGCAAAAATATGAAGCCTTTTTGTGTACATGTTTATAGTAGACCCTTTATTCTTGACCTGGTAATTCGTGAACCGGATAACCCTTATCCTGCCTGTGTACAGCCGGAGTTATTGCTTTTTATGACTGCGCATTGGATTCTATATTCGGCTGACTAAGCCTAAGTTTAATAACTACGCCCTCTCGCAACGAAACCGATAATATAGGATAAAGCGTGAATATGGACAATATAGGGCAATGTTCTCATCATGCTACTAATTGAAATTTTGTGACATATTGAAGACAATACATTTCAGAAATATGATAGCCCTGCATTTCATTCCATTTTTCGATCATAGCTGTGTTCCTAGCTTGTACACAAATTTCGAATTTCTTGTTTTTTTTTTTTCTTTTTTTTTTTTCTTTCAAAACATTTAAAATTAACAAAGGTGAATTTCCTCCACTACTTTTTGAACGAGTATACAGAACTACGAAAGTGGATCTGAAAAGCAAATAGTCATCGCTCTACTTACATTTCTGAGGTTGGAGAAGCATACCTGCACTTGTGTTTGTGTGAATGTGTCTCGATGAAACTTTGCAAAAATTATGTACGGCACATGCATTGTTCTCAATGTAAAGCTTGCATCAAGCATTAAAGGGGTTCTTCTTACTGCACAGGCAGACTCTGAGAAATTTGCTTAGCCGCCTTGTCTTTGTTCATTCTGTAGTTTTGCTTTCAAATTTTATTGCTGCTGCCACTGGCACTGAACAGGTTTTAAACGTTAGCGTTAGATTGTCAGATAACGTGCATTGTTCCAATGGAGCCAACATGACAGCCTGTGCAACAAACAACTGTTACTTTACAAAACATGCTCTTGCTCTTGATATCAACTGACTTAACTTTGAATTTTCTTATACTTGTTATTGCCGTTCTTGTTGTTGCTGTTGTTGTTGTTGTTTCATTAACCAGAATGCTGTGTGCTGATCTAGATCTTGTTGGCTTCGTTACTTTTGATCGTAAAATTCCACGTATTGCCATTTGATTTTTGGTCCCAAAGACGCTGTACTGTGAGTGCACTGTATACTGCATCTGTTGCATATAACTTCGGTATGTGTATGTTTCCTCAACCAGCAAAGCAAAAGCTACATTTAACTGTGCTCCCGACAAGTCGTGCATTGCAATTCTTTTGTAAATAATTACAGACTTGACATGCAATTTGTTTGGCAAGACTGAGAGCGCTCAAAAAATTCTTTTGAAAAGCAAATAAAATTGCATCAAAGTAGCATAATAACTAGGTACGTTCGCTTGCGAATATTTTACGATGTGAAAATGGTTTAGTATCAGATGAAGAACTTGCAATTGAAATCTTTGAGCAAATTGCTTGGCGTTCATTCGAGTGCAAATACTAACTGTTACGTGAGCAGCTAAAAATATGTTGCCAACAATGTGAAACAGTTTAGTTGGAATATCTATAATTCTTTTGATTGCAGAACTGTTGCACATTTTTGAGGGCATGTATTGTTGCAGAACGCAACTTGTGTCTAGTGCATTGATAATAAAAATCTAATGGGTATATTAATCACAATTCTTTGACAGAATTCTGGAATATGCAAAATTCCATGCCTTTCATAAGCTATGTCAGAAGTCAGATACTGTCCGTATATACTTCACTATCTTATTTTATCTTTATTTTACTTAAAAAATATTTTTTTTTTTATAATTAAAACTCAATAAAATCAAAAAGTTGTGCACGTTGTAATATTGTTCTACTCTGCCAGTTGTATGTAGTTACACTTACCCATGTACATTAGTTTCTCTTCAAACAGTCCTCAGCTAATATTATACTGATAAATTCAATTTCAATTCGACATATTTATCAAGAAAGATATAATATTCAGTTAGAACCGTCAATACAATACCCAGCAGTCATGATTTTGTGAATCTGTCTTTTGAATGCAATTATTGGCAATGTAATGATTATTGTACTGATTTTCGTGAAATCAGCAGGAAACGTTCTATGCGGGGTACACGAAATTCTGCACCGATTTTCATAAAATTTTGCAATGTCATGGTAATGATTCGTAGATGGTTTTGAGGACTACATACGTGTATTAGAAGTACCATTGATTTTTTTCCAATAACAATCATTTTGGGTAAACACATTTTACATATTTCTTATTACTCAATATTAACATTTCATTAATGTGTCTAGCTAAATTTACATAAAATCCTCTTTTCGTGCCATGTAAGTATAATGGAGGTACCAATGATTTTCATCCACATATGCCCATTTTTTAAAAAGGTTCAATTTGATAAATTTATCCGGCTAAATTTACTTAAAAGTTTATTTCCGGAACACATGCAGTTGCTTTTGCATCCAATATTGTCCATTTTTGATACACATATCAATCAAATTTATGCCCACTCATCTACGATCTTTCGTTGTATTTAATTGATGATTGTGGCTAATTTTACTTTGTAGTTACATGAATGGGTGTAGTAGCCTTTGGACTCCANTTTTACTTTGTAGTTACATGAATGGGTGTAGTAGCCTTTGGACTCCAGTTTTGAATATTGATTGGATCGAAAATCCAACGTTGATCTTATATTTTTTATTGACTATGTGCGCTAAATTTCAGGCAATTCGACCGCAAGTCATTCTATTTTTTGTCTACAGATGGACGGACGGCAATTTCATTGGTGACGTGTTTAATAAAAAAATAATTATTTTTGCTCTTGGTTACAAACTATGCACAGCATTACACAATTACTGTTAGCTAAAATGTTCGATTCATTAATCCGTTATTGAGCACAATAACTGGATTAATACTTCAGTAATTTCATGAAGTGTTCTCGCTGTTAAAAAATTGTATACAAATTTCCAAATAGGCCACAATTCTATAGAATTTGGCTTGAATTGAATAAAATCGTAAGTACCTAATTTTTATAAAAATTGTAAGAGTTGAATCAAATCGATTTGACAAAAATGTTGAAATTTTGTAGTGAATCAGGTCTTTTACAATTTGAAATTAGTTTTGCAACTGCGTTAATAGCAGGAATAAAGATTGCAAATACAAAGGATTTAGTTTATTCAATTGCAAATTTAATTACAAACAAATTAATGCAGCTAAGGATTGGGAGTATTCTTTCTCACATTTTCTTTAATATTTCTTCAACGCCATCGCCAAATGTCTATATTATGCCAAGATTCGTTTTCCTCTCTCTCTCAAAAAAAAAAAAAAAAAAAA
>JXOS01151345.1:0-12621 GCA_001015075.1 Cirrula hians
TTGGAGGTACCTCTGATTTTCATTTAATGATATTAATGTCCACTGAAAAATGATATACCGTTGAATTTAATTTGTCATTGTGGTTAATTTTACTTAGGGCCCGCAATTGTGACCAAATAGGTGTACTGAAAGCGTATCTGCTTTTTATCTAACCATGCCCATTTTTAGAACACAATTAGATGCTATGATTCACAGGTAATTAAGAAAATTTTGTTTGAAAATATATTTTGAGTAAAGAGGTGTCCTGCAGGTACCACAATTATTTGTCGGATTGAGGGCAAGTTTGCAGATCTGATATTTTCCCATAAGTTATGTAAGCCAATTTGGTTAATCCAGTTCAATGCGTTTTGTCTAGGTTTTGATGACGGATGGACAGAAATCGCTATGTCGAGGTTTACAGATGTTTTGCAAAAACAACATACACTAATGCTTACATTATCGGGCATCCCAGGACTAAAAACATTTCTGGAATTCCGGGTTCTCGGAATAAAAAAAATTTAACGTAGTAACGGGTATTACTTAGTATTTTTGACCGTAATAGTAATTTTATAAAAGAAAAATTAAAGATTAAAAAAATAAAGACATTATTATTATTATAGAATGCAAATTCCCAATGCAACAGGATTTTTTTATCATTTCAGTTATTTAAAAATATAATTTGTTAATTTGTGATTCGAGAACTTTATTTTAATAATTTCTTTTGAGTTAATATATCATACAAATGTTAACAATTCTTAATTACACATTCCTTAATAACTGTGCTTTTTTTATTTACAATAAAATCTAGTTTATTTAATTACAAATGGCGTCCAGGGTTTTGATGGTCAAAAGTAATGAAATAATACAATAAACCCTCGTGTACTATGTTTAATATGAATAAGAGGGTGAAATAATTCATACACCAAATTTCATATCTTGTATGCTTACGTCGCTAAGTAACAATAAAATACTTAACGCAAAGTATACGTAATTCTAAGGGTGGTGCTTTTCTGACCAATTACTTTTTACAATAAGCTTCTAATAATTTTTTAGACTCCTGTAGTTTTTCACTTGAGTTTCATATAAGTTTTTTATATTTCATATAAATTTTTATAATTTGAAAATATTTAAAAGTAGTTAAAGAAAAAAAGTAAATCTACTTAACATAAATAATATTAATTTTCCTAAACAACTGCAATAAGTTTTTTCAGTATTCAACACCGGCACTCCTAGACACGCGCACCTCAAACTTCTAACATTCTTAAATGAAATGTCATAAATGGAATTTTTTTGCGCTGCAATAATTTTGCGGTCTCGTGGAATACCATTTGAAACCCATTAAAAGATATATAGACTTTATACCTCATTTTAATAAATACAAGAACCAATGTATATTGAAAATCTATTTATTCGTCATTTTGTAATCACTGTCTATTTGATTTGTTGACAGAATCTTCGGTCTATAGTATTTTAAAGCAGAAACTTATCTTACATTTCTACGTGTGCTGCTACCGAGTTTTAAAAGGGATGGAAATTTTATTAACTTGAATATGCTTATTGGATGAATTTTAAATAATCCTAATCTAATTTAAGAAATAAACAATTTTAATTTCTTTACAAAGTTATCTAATGCTGGACATCTTTGGCCGAAGTAAAAGCGAAGCTAATGCGGCATTTTCCAGATCCGTAGAGGATGCACAGACCAAAGAACACGGAACAAAATACATTACTTTCTTTGCGTTAATTAATCTTGCCTAGGAGAAACCGTTAAAATGGAAAACGTCAAGTTTCAGTCTTTATGGACTTGGAATCGACGGTGATATCGGTGAAACGAATTTAAATGAAGCGGCTATTGGGCTGGGCCATATGGTGCTATCGTATGTTCATATGGATACCTCAGAATCAGCTCGAGAAGTGTTACAATCGTAGCAGGACTATTTGAAGAAGAGGGTGGCCAAACCTGCGTTGGATGGGGCATGCAGTGTACAATGTCACACTTGATATTTGCAACCACCAAGCCTCAAAGCATAATTCATATAAAAACAGCCTAAATTTAGAAAGGAAAAGTTTCTAGTGCCGCATGAAAATTTTTAATTTGGCAAAAACATAAGTGGAATTTAAATAAAAGATCAGAAATGATTTAATAAATTTAAAATAAATGTATTTCCTGTTCATTCAAAAAACCTTTTTTGTGTGTTACTAACATCTGTAGTCAGAAGTCAAAGTTGACATTTTGGCGTATTCTGCGTAATCGAATAAATGTTAAAAAAATTAATGTTCAAGAGTGTCTTGTGATTCGAAGTCCAACGTGACACAAGGATCTTTTGTTAAAATTATACGTGCAAAACGACCTTTTGTTGCAACCCTTTATGAAAAAAATTAAAGGATTAGAAAAAAACTTCTGAAAATGAAAAATGATCATTTTTGTTGAAGTAAATTTTTTTTAAGAAGAGCAGCTTTGTTAATTGAAGAGCGACCTACTGTTCCTTTATTAAATTTTAAATTCCAATGAGTACGTACTTTTATGCGTTTGAAAACCGCTGTGCAATGATCATATGTTGTTTCATCGTGATCATGCAATTCGCAAAATAGGGGTTAAATTCTTAAATCACCCTTTTGCAAATCAATGCACTCTCATCTGAAATACGAAAATTTAGTTTTAAAAATTTTATGTTAGGTTCAATATTCTAAATGCATAATCAAAGATACAATCTCAACTGGGAAGAGAAAGAACTGGTACTAGAGCATATTTATATCAAGATTTAAAAGTGTTGAAGTACTCTCGTAATAAATTTATAAACTGCGGTTTCATCCAATTAATTAAAGTGATTGCCCATTTTTCTGAAAAAATTTTGAAATAGGCAAATTTTTTAGTAACTGAATAATCCATTAAACATTTCTATAGCTGACCTTAACAAAAACATGACTCATCTATCGTAATATTTTTGAAATTGAAACTGACATTTAACTTGTGTTATAATTTACTGAAACCCATGAATTGGGAACTTTATGTTTTTTGTTATTGTGTTATTTGTTAATATTATTTTTGCACTTCAATAAGTTAATCCATATTCTGTTGAACAGATTTTTTATTCAAATTATTTTTGTAAGTGCATTTACATAAAATATATGTAAACATACAAAAACCAATACTGAAACTTATTTGTTATAGATCCCTAATGTCCGAATACTTAATTCTCTTAATTCGAATTCAAGGGTTACGTTAGAATTATTAAATTGAGCAATAACAGTCATTTGTTTCCGGCATTACATAATCATTTTCACATTTTCATTTATTTCCATATGTTATACTCCCGTTAATACATTTAGGCATACCAGAGATATGCTTCAGATATTATTATTATCTTAAATATTGAACTATGTATTCCGCAAGATAACTTGAGTAATTTTTAAGCAAGAATAATAAAATTCCGGTTTTTGAACGTATTTCGTAAAAAGTTTGATCGATTTCGCGAACGGGCCAAATTGGGCAATAATTTCGGATACGTCCCGAACATTTTCTCCCAACTTCACGATAATAAGCATAAAAGTCATGTGTTAAATCACATTGTACTTATATTTGGTATGGAAACATTTTTATGTTGATGCGATAACATTTTACAATTTGACCAAAATCGGTTAATAAATTTGGGTACCTCCCATAGAATAAATGACAGCCTTTTCATTGCATGGTACTGTAATTTGTTAGTTAGAAATGTTTACGCTATTTTCATATTATTCTACGATATGAGAGAAATTAATATAAAATTTTTGATATTTAGTTATGCCCACGATTTAACTTAATTAAGTAAAAACCATTTGAATCATGAGTAGTTGTTGGAATTTGGTATTCTTGTAATATTTTGACAGTTGACTGATGGGTATTATGATGTCGGTCTTTTATTTTATTTTTATTTTTTTATTCTTTTTATTTTATTTTTCTTAATGCTTTTAATTTAAATAAAAATTAAAATTTGTTATAAATAGTTTAAGTAATATAAGTGGAAGGCGCGTAGTTTTAATCAGTCTATGAGGGTTATAACCTATTAGTCACCACCAACAAGTCAGTTCGAGTCCTGGTCAAAGCATAATGGTGAGATTGAGTAATGCCCATCTGAACGTATATCTATGCAACCCTTTTTTTCTAATAATTATTCTTATTGGATTTCTTACTTTGCAATCCAAAAATTTTTTTATAATTTGCTATTTATTTATTACATTGCCAATTTTGAGGTTAAGCCAGTTTCTAGCAATAGAAAAAGCAATATCAGTGTTAAATATTTTTCAGCTTATTTAAATATTCATTTCTTATAGCTTATAACATTAAAATATATTTTCTCAGCACAGTTTAGAATCATCACTTGCAAAAGACAATTTTCTAAATAAAATTGAAAATCTACCCTTAAAGTATTATCTTAATTTATATTAAACAACAATAATATACTGTCTTGAATTTATCTGCATATTGAATTTAAAAAAAATACATATTAAATACTTATTAAATACGGCGAAGTAAAATTTTATTTATTGAGCACGTTTGCCAAGCGACCTATGTNTGTGACGGCGAAGTAAAATTTTATTTATTGAGCACGTTTGCCAAGCGACCTATGTCATGTGGTATTGGTTTGACGAGTGGTCTGCTTAAAACTGCCCGCTTCATGGTGGTTGTCAAGTTTCATCTACACCCTTTAGTGAGTTGGCTTCAATAGACAATTCCTTTGGTGAATATGTTTGAAGTCTGCACTATTATAATTTTTAATATTAAAAAATTGTTTTTTTTACATATATTTATTGCAAATTGCTAATGCAGAGTCGTAGCAACCCTGAAAGTTCGCTATATTTCTATGTTCTTTGCGTTACTTTAAGTGAATTTGTGTTACTTTACCTTGGCATCCAACAGCCACAAGTGGGAAACAGCGAAATTAAAGAACTTCAATATATATGGGGGTGTATAAGAATGTCCTCTAGCGTATCATGATGCAGAAAGTAAAAAATATTCAAAATAGAAACCAATATACATATGAAAATGGAAGTGAAATTTATTTCACGGTCCAGTGAAGTGAAAATATTCATTTATCAATCACCCTTTTGCAAAATGTATAGTGTATAAAATTTTTGTAACCATACATTTAATTTATTTATAACTAAATCCTTGAATACTGTTCCAAATACTCTGAGTGGTAAATACCAAATATTTACAACTAACAAGTATTACTCGATTGAACTTATGTGACATTTAATTTCTTAACAAAGGGAAAATAAATTCTTTCAGAATTAGCCCGTTTTTAAATCTATTACAATGGATACAGTATTTTAAAAGAAAAGATCAGCGTGAGAAAATTTAACCCTTCAATTCTTAATTCCCAAATTTCAAACGTCATCTCAATGTAAAGTTGACGGTCTTAACAGATTTACAACCTTTCTCGTTGTTACAAAAATTACATGAACTGTACCTTACTTTCCTCTTCCATATTTGATAACACATTTTTTTTTTTAATGGTTTGACATCCCCGAATAAAGAATGTAGACGGATAACGGATAAGAAAATGTAGTTTTCTATATTAAGATATTGAATATAAATTTGGAATCATTGAGCAAGAATATAAAAGTATAAATAACTCTTACCAACAGTTTGAACTTCAGTGCAGGAGAAACGGATCAATACTCATTTAATATTAATATATATTAATTTCAACTATTCCAATAATTCATTAATATATATATACATGTACATATAAACATAAATTGACATGAACGCCAATTATGAAAACAAATAGAGTTAAAAGTAAAACTGATCCCAAATTATTATTATTTTTTTTTTGGGACCCTTGACTTTACTGAATGATTCAAATCGCATTATAGCAATTAAACGTATTACATAACATATTGTTTACAACACACACACAGTTTAATGTCAAAAACGTACTTTTTATCATCAAAATATTTGGCAATTATTAGGGGATGAGCAGAGCAATAAGAGAGTCTGTATGATGCTGAACCAACAGTTCAACAATTATTTTTGTTTATGGTGATGCTGAAAACACAATAGGTAACACCTTTTTTGACATAAAAAGGCCAAAAAAGGTTCAAAGTGCGTGTGAAAATTAGGTTTAGTAAAACTGGTCCACGATTCAACTGCGCAATTGTGGCGCTAAGATTGAAACCAGTGATTAATGTATCTTTGTTCCAAATGTGCAACAATGGAACATCAAAAAGTGCACAAACATCAGTTAGGTGTTAAATGATAGATTTTGGGAATGGAATGTACTTATTTACAAATATTCATTAGAATAGTAAGAATTTTTGATCTGCTTACATTTACGCTCCGAAAGTTTGATCAAGTGGCAAATGACTTAAGTAAAATCAGATTATTGATATAAATGAACGAATGGCCCTTCACACGAATCAAGTTAAAATCAGTTTACTGCTTATATAAAGGACAATGAATATATCTACCTAGGCATATTATGCATTTTGCTAAATGCAATACCGAATTGCACTCACAGTTCTTTTGTGTTGGATACACCAAATAAAAATGATTATTTATCGCATTAGAGTACATGAAGGTTTTTTTTATTTTTTTTTTTTATAAACGAAATATCAAAGGGTTGAAATATAATTTTTCATTGAATTAGTTTTGTTAAATGTCAAAAACCCATAAAATGATTTACATTTGAAGTTTTAGGTATTCCTATACACTGTTTTTGGACATTTTTTTTATACACAAGAATAAAAAAAAAATAAAAATCAATAATTCGTTTCAATGAACGCATAGCACGTCAATTTTTTGTGAACAGTTAACGGCGATCCCAAATCATGTATCTATTTTTACCAAAGGGTAATTTAATAAATTATTAGTTTTTCAGTATACCAGGTAATGAAGCAAGTATGGTGGTATTTAAATATTCCTATTTCCCTAAGAGATTTAATATTATAAAAGAAGCAGTCTGCATTTTCTGTTTACCTTTGGGTGATATTTGAGTACGTGACCCTTTTTATGCCCTTACGCTCGTGCCTATGCATTGTTATAGGAACGTTCATGTGTATTATTCAAATCAAAACCATTTTTTATAAACAGTTTGAATGTTAATTTAAATAGAAAATTTGAAATTGGGATAGTTCCATTCGGCTAGTTTTTACGGGACATCTGCGTTGTTCGCCGTGATTAGTATGTATTTTTTAAATTTATTTTCATTTTGTCTTTTTGCGTACGATCCGGAAATGCAGCACCACCATATTTAAATGAATTAATTCATTCACACCTTAGTAATGCAAAATTTAAAAACGAACATCTGCTCTTATTAGAGGACTCATTCATTTTTTCGTTTTTTGCGGTTTAATCAATTGATGTTTGTGTATGAAAACGATTGCACATAAGAATTTAACTTGTAAAAATATATAAATAATACAAATTTATAAATAAGTTAGTATGATTATTCAAATTTACAATTCATTCAATTTTAATATTAATCATGCTGTATTTCACTGACTTTTAAAATAAGAGCTTTAATTAATAACCTAAATTCACGAATTTTTGTAATTTCCTTCTAATGAATTATTTGGTACATACTTATCCATTTGTTCCGTTTTAACTGTTACTACTTATAAATAATTTACATTGTATAAGAAGATGCTAAAATTGAATTTTTGATAAAATTTTCAATGATCTGTAATATTTAAATTATTTGTTAACGCAATGAAAGCATTGATATTAACGCCAAGTACCTAATATTTAGCGTAAAGATTATAATTATGGTTAAGTGAACTGTTGTAATGCGATGACCAAAATTAATTGTAGCATTCAGTTTTTCTGAATTTTACTCTGTTATCTGATGATAAAGCTGCAATGTAAGCCTCATAATATAAGATTTTAACAAATATTTTTACTATGGATTAGTCGCTGAAAACTGAGTCCATACCCCTATTTGCTTGAAACTTAGACTTGCCATTCACGAATATTATTAAGTGAATGCAAATTTTTAAATTCTGAGGTGAATGCGGTAAGATTCTTGAAGAAAACTGTAAAGTGGTATCGATCTTAGTTGAGTCTTATTAGCAAACACTATATTTGGTTATTTCCATCCACATCGTCAGATAGAGACTGGGGACATTATAAGAATATCACTTTAGCAATTGCGACCTGAACGCTTGTCCGTCTGGAAACACGATCCTTTGCTCATTCGATTAAAAACTGCAGTAATTGAAATATCTCTTTTTTTAGATTTTAATTGAATAATATCAGAAATATTGTATATCCTTGCAAGGACTTCATAGTATTTGTAAGTGAAACTCAATTAAGACATAATCATTAGATTTTTGGTACCTTCCCACCCTCTTTCACCCCAGTATTTAAATATTGGCAATGGAAATATGTAAGACCTTTTTTCTCACCATTATCGAGATAGGAACACAATACTAATAATTTTCCATTTTCTATCTGGATGTACTGGAAATTCCACTATATGGAAAATTATACACAATTTATTAATTGGATTTAGTGTTAAGGAAATATTAATTTATAAATATTTTATTAAATGTAAAATTCGCATCTTCAAAGCATTACATAACAATGACACAAAAAATATAAATACAAATAAACTGAAATCCCGCACATACAAATGAAATAACATGAGTTTGTCCATTGATCAAAATCGCTACACTAATGGCGAAAAATCACCCTTAAGTAAACAAAACATATTTGTTGTACATATGACAAATTTACCCTCCTCTGCTTTTATTTGGTTAAACTAAAACTGCCCGAATTACTTTCCAAATAACCATGAGTGTATGTACTAGCCGCATTAAGCCACAGACGGTCCAAATAAGGCATATTCTTGTGGGTGGGGTCACAACACAATTCATATGCTACTATTGGAGTGCCCGCAGTTGATATGGCGTCTTTTGTTTTATGTAAAACTTTCAATATGGCTTGATTAAAAATTAAAATTTGATATAGCAGATGGTTCATAAATATCAAAAAATTCAATGCCAGTAATAAATGGAAATTGCGGAGACTCGAAGATTTACCTATTATATTTGAATACACAAATGTTCCTTTACTACTGGATAAACCAATTGTATTGCTGTATTGCAGCTTAGTGCCCATGTTATAAAATAGTTTTGAAATAATTTCAACAGGTTTTTAGAATTATACATTGGATATTTCAAAATAATATATAATTTTTCGGGGCAATTTCTTTTTTTTGCATGTACCTCCCATAGAAATTGTACTTTTGCTTTGACAGAAATTAGCATAAAAGCCAGTTGTCCCATTGCAAGCTACTGGTATATACGAATTTTTAGGATAGTTCTTTAACATTATATAATTTGAACAGTATCGACAAATTGCAACGGGACCGTCTAAAAGAACGTTTACTCCGAATTTAACGGAAACTAGCATGAATGCCGTTAAGAATTTTAACGTTATTCAATTAATATTAGATAATTTGAGTTAAATTATCATAAGACCCACATATGCGTTTGACATCCGATTTATTTCATTTTAGTGATTACAATAGCCAATTGTTTTTAATTTTTTTAATTTAATAAAATTTTAATTTAATAAAATATATCATTGCTGCAATTTTTTGATGTCTTTTTAAAATGAACCATTGATGGATACTATATTGTGAGTTTTGACCGTGTATGTCATCTATGCAGTTTTTGTTTATGCTTATTAGCAAAATATTAACTATGCGTGACCAACACGTACAATATAAATAAAACTTATAGTCGGCTAGGGTCGACACGTCGCTTCCACATCGTTAAGTACACAGAAGACACAAAATGAATCGCTACATCTTGAAATACAAAAAAAACAAAATATTTTTTCTTATTAATAAAACAAGTTTTTTTGACACATTAGGTGTCTCGGAGGTACCACAACTTGACCTTGACCAAATTAATATCCAATAAACAATGAAATTTCGTTGAAATGATTAGGCATAAGCTGCTAATTTTGTGTAAAACGCCATATTCCTACATAGGTAAGTAGACGTTCCTCTGATTTTCATTCAATTTGGCCAATTTTTGGTGCATACATTAAATATATTAATGACCACTAAATAATAATAAAAAAAAAAAATTTCGTTGAATTTAATTAATCTATGTGTCTATTTTTGCTAAAACCCTCTTTTCGGGCCATATAGTTGTACTGGAGCTGGGCCTTTGAGCTATTGCAATAGTAAGACCTGATATTATTCAATAAAAATCCCTAATTAGATTAGATTAGATAAAACTGCTCATGTATGTATGAAATTCAAAGCTACCTCCAGTACACCTATTGGATCCGATCCGAATAGGGTTTGAAGCAATATAGCCACAATTATTAATTAAATTTAACGAATTTTCAGTATGGAGAAGAGAAACGTTTTTTTTTATACACGTCACCAATGAAATTGGGAAACTGTGTATTAGTTTTAAGAGAACGTTTGTAACACCAAGAACGAGTGATCGGAGACCTATCAAAATATGAACCGATATCAAATCAGATCAAAATTACCACAGGAATTGATTAGGTCATGTACTTCCTTCGGTCCGCCCGTTCATCTGTCCGTAAGGACGTTTTTCCTTACTTGATTGATTTGGATTAACCAAATTTGGTACACACATTCTATGAAACAATTTTAGATCGAAGTTTGAAATTAATTATGATCCGAGCAATATTATTTCTATGACTTACATAATTTGCAGAAACCCTCTCAGTCTATGACTGATGGGTATAAAAACAGATGTAAGCGATTTTCCAAAGCGACGTCAACATGATGTGCTATGAATTAAAATAAAAAAATTTTGCAAGGCCAAATAAATATAAACACTGAGAAACTCAAAAACTGAGCAGACAATTGTGGTTATATTCAAACAAATTAAATAATATTAATTGAATGGAACAATATTACTTTCGCAAATAGATTGAAATGTTGCACACAAATAACCCAATTTGAAGTAGATTTAACCAAACCCATTGAAGTAGATTTATATATTACGTCATAGCAACTAATACTATTATAGAATGATTTCATAATTTCAAGGATGTTTTAGAACAAAAAACAGCAAAAAACTATCGTTAAATATAATATAGAATATATATATAATATAATAAAACATCGGTACATGTAGATATAGAAGATATTAAAGCGGAGGTGAAATTCAGATATTTGTAAAACAAAAAAAAAATTTCAATATAAAATAGTAAAAATTATCATTAGTACATAATAATATTTCCNGGGAGGTGGAATTCAGATATTTGTAAAACAAAAAAAAAATTTCAATATAATATAGTAAAAATTATCATTAGTACATAATAATATTTCCATCATAATCATATATCAGCCTCGATTCGCAAATATCACAATTTCTTTTATAAATGTGTTGAAAACCAGCGACCAGCCGAGAAAATTGGATAAAACAATTATTGGTGGCATGAATCTGGATTTGTTTAAAGAAAATTTATACATGGCACAGTAGCTTGACCTAATGTCAGATTTATTTATAATATTGAATAAAATTGAATCACAAATTACCAATTAATTTTCTATTTGCACAAACTTGCATTATTATTAGAAACAATATAGAATTGAGCATGATGACTATCCTCTTGTCTATACTATAATTACTAAGGTTATTAAATATTGCATAATATAAGATGGCAAAACATCGTTAATGATACAAGAGCAATGAATTTTAGCTAAAAATGTAGGATATATATGAAATTAAGGATGAAATATGAATCGAAGTGTATAAATAGAAATAAAAAGAAGATAAATACGAAAATATGGATCAGCACTGAAAGAAAATCAGAAAAGCATTATGGGTAAAAATCAGCAAAGTCTTGTCCTATTTATAGATTTTAGCAAGGCATTTGGTAATATCCCACAACAAAAATTATTAAACTTTAAATGAGGAAAAAAGCTGTAAAATATGGTGTTCTACAAGGATTGAAATTAGGACGAATACTATTTTTTAAATCTGCCAAATGAAGCATGCCATTGCCAAACCTTTGCTTTTTATACTCGTTTCGATTGAAATTGGCAAAGTGTATATTACTTTTAGTCATACGTTTGTATCTGTTGGTTCAAGGTTACTTTGTTGAGAGAAATAATGAAAGTAAAAATACGCTCAAATATGGTTTGTTTTAATGTTAAAAAATATCTTATGAGAATGTTAACAAAAAGGAGTAAAGAAATATAGGGTTTGCAAGCAATACTACAATATCACGTTAATAGCAATACCATTGCGCTTACAATATAAGGAACATAATTTACTAAGCTTTGCATACTTCCTTATTTTCAACAGAGTCCCGCGAAATAATAAGAATATTTAAAATTTATATTTATAATCAATTTTTATATTACCATGGTTAAACTTCATTCCAAGTTTAATCGTCAGGTTTTGTGTGTTTGGTACAACCGACATCTTTTGTCAGTATACCAGCTGGCATGGCTTATGAATTTGAAAGCTCTTTGACATTGCAGAGATAGTACAAAGCCTTCGTACATGCCTCCATGCATGCTTGCGATAGTACTCAGCTTCTGTGCTAGATAGGGCTACTGACGCTGCTTGGAACCCCCCGCGAGTATAAAGGCATAACCAAGTCTGCATCTACGATTTGAAACACTGATGTGTCTTCTTCCTTGTATACCA
>JXOS01151597.1:0-14314 GCA_001015075.1 Cirrula hians
GTTTTATCAAATGCTGCATACCACATTAAGTGATAAGTATTTCATGACTACAAATTCTAAAACAAATTCATCTGGTGAGCAGATTCGTAAATTTGAATTCATTGCTAAAGTCACTATCCAAAAAATTTTGATATGCCTCGGTGATTTAAGTCGTTACCGCTCAAAGCAACTACAACTTGCTGATTACAATGAGGCCAAGAAGTACTATGAACTTGCACAAAGCTTGATTCCCACAAATGCTATCCCTTACAATCAGTTAGCGATTGTCGCAATCCATGGTGTAAGTACTTGATTTTACTTCTGATCTAATTTTACAACAATTCTTTCATTTGTTTTATTTACAGCGCAAGCAATTTGATGCAGTCTACTTCCACATGCGCAGTTTAATGTCTTCCAACGCCATTAATACTGCAAAGGAAAGTCTTTTGGTTCTTTTTGATGAAATAAGAAAAAAGGTAGTCATTAATTTGTGGTTTGAAATTAACGAATGTTTTGTTTTGATGTTTACATTTAAAGTTTGAAGAATCTGAATGCAAATCATCACCTACAAACACCTCGCGAATTCAGAATAACCGTAAAAAAAGCTGTTCCCGTTCGATGCGCAAAGAAATTTGGGTATATCCCGACGGCGTGCGTCGATTGCATCGTACTGATTTTAATTCAAAGGATAAGGATATTAAGAATGAAGAACACCATTTACAGGATATGAAAAGTGATGAGGTGAGCCAATCAACTGCTTACTTTGTAATAGATTATAATTTTGCAATGATTTTTGGTTGCAGTTGAGTAAGCGGTTTATATCATTGTATTTATTTGTAATTGGGAAGTTGTATACTGGAATCGGGTAAGTACTATAAAATATTTATTAATTCTATAATTTTTTATATTTATAACGGTTTAACCCTATTTGTAGCATGGAAGCTATTTTGGAATACGAACGTAAATTATTTATTCATTTCAATGCTGTTTTACAATCGAGTCCATTAATAGCTAATCGCTCGAGATTATTAAAACTTGTCGCGTTAAATATATTTCTTGTGGAAATAAACAATCAAAAAGGTAATATAAGAAAAAAAAATAATAATAAGGTCGGTTTTTCGAACAATGGATATTCATTTCATTGCTAATAGCTATTATTATTTGATATAAGACTAAAATGACTAGTTCTTGTAAACATACTTCGTTCATGAAATACAGAACACCTTAGAATTTGTTTATTGTATCGTATGTATATGGGAACTCAGGGACCTGCGAAAAACATTTAATGACCGTTACGCACTTCAAAATTCGTCCAACTCTATTTTGGTCATCCGTTTATGTGAATACCACTGGCTGTTTTGGAATTAAAAAGACCTATATTGAAAATGCTATATTCGTCTTATTCCACCGGATACGTCATTCCCCAAAATCTCAGTGCATTCAGATATACCTAAGATATTCCGCTAGAAAACATCCAGTCCAACATATCATCAGGCAATTTGAGCTAAATTGGTTTATAATTTGGATAATCTTATAGAACGTTCATACTCGATTGTCCGGACATGATCATGTATAAGTTTTTCGCGTTTTTATATCTGCCACGTTGCAATACGAAATTTGAGGGAAATCAGTGTTCCGTCACCTCCAACAATCTGTATAGCACTGAATTGCAGGAGATTCAAATTTCCTAATATGGCAAGAGTATGTTCTTGGCATCTTACGATAAATAAGCAAATTAAATAATTTTCTCATTTGAAACATAAAATTTATAAGTAGAATGCAGTAAAAATCTATTTAAATATATCCGATCCTTAAATCATAACTAGTCGTTAAAGGTATATACAGCGCGAAATCGGCATATTAATTCGGGTACCTCCCATCAACCTTTAAAATCGAGTTTACTAAAATTCGATTCAAGGGAATGTGTTATAGCGAATATTCGTATTATAACAAGTAAAATATTTTATATTTAAGAATTTAAAAAAAAAAAACTTTAATTTCAGAATTTCGAAGAGAAATTCGGTACCATGCGTTCAATTTTGCCAACCAGATGTTTGGATTAATAGTTCAAAAATGTAATATACTATTTAATCAGCTAAATAATACGGCTCAATTTACAGAAATGGATATTGGTCAACAGATGTGAGTATAATTGTAAATATGAATGTTTGAATTTCATAATTTTGTGATTAATTCTTATTTTTTTTTTTTTAATAAAAAATTTCTTACAGCATTTTGACTGATATTACCAGCTTGCTACAATATGTACGTATTTACACGAAATGGCTCAAACAAAACGGCTCCATTTGGGAGCCCCTGCGTAGCGAGCTGTAAGTACATTTTTATTTTATTGTAAGAAGAAAATGTTTTACACATATTTTCATTCATTTAACATAAGGCATGCATTCATTGATGTTTGGTCAGAACTGAATATTCTTTTTGAGAATATAGACAGAACTTATTTAAAATACCCTAAATTTGAGAAAAGCGATGAGCAGATTATCTTTGAGGAAGATATCTTTCTTATGGGTTTCAATCCATTGTCCATTGCTTATAAGCGACATGATACTGTTAATAAACCATCTAACGAAGATAAGCAGTTCTCTCAACGATTATATGACATTTTACAATTTCAAATTTATATGTTGAAAAATGAAGAGAATTTAGTATTGGCTTTAAAGAATACAGCAATGGATGGACACGAAAAAGTTGGCAATTCATTTGAAAACCTAAGTGATTCAGATGAGGTTGATGGTAATGAAGAATTCCTTGACCCGGATACTTCCGATGATAATAGTGAAAACATTGTGATTAATGGTGATAATATTGAAATTGAAGTATCGTCTGTTCGCAACGTCAAGGGCGCAGAAAATACTCAAATAACGCTTTTGACCAAGCTGAAGAAAGAACTTGAAGCCAAAACAAATGTTAAAAAACATTATAACGCCAAACTGCAGGTAAATTTCTTTCCTTTTTTCGCTTTAATTTTTCATAAATCTTTAATGTTCATTATGCGTATTTGCAATAAAGGAAATTTTAAATGTTGTTGAGATGAAAACGCAAATTGAAGTACGTCCGAAGTATTTGCTCCCAGATACAAATTGTTTCATTGACTATTTGGAGAGTTTTCAAAAACTTGTCAATGAATTTAAACGTTATACGCTTGTTATACCACTTACAGGTACCCTAAACCTTTTTAAAAATTTTACATTAATTATTTCTTATTTTTCCGTAGTTGTAAAAGAACTGGATGGACTATCTAAAGGGGTAAAAATTGAAACATATGAAAAATTTGTACAAAAACATCGCATACATCATTATGATGATGTCTCCACACGTGCTATGAAGTCACTAGAATTTATCAAGTCTGCCAAATCTTATATTAAGTGAGTTCTAATACTTTATTTTGATGTAGTTCTATTGTCTTAGTTGGGGGAGATTAGTAACATAATTACATGATACGTATCCTCTTATTTGCTATTTTTCAATTAAGAATTGTTGAAAATCGAAAGAAGCATGCCTACTCCGGAAAATATAGGTATAGCATAAACCTTTTTGAAGGAATTTCACTCTTCAAAAACGGTATTTGCATTTACAATTTTGCTTAATTAGAAGGTAACGTTGAAGTTGGGGTAAAATAGTCTCCAAGAAAAAATTCTTAAAATTCTTCGTGAAAATTTGTACACGAGTAAAAATTTAATTTAAATTTCCGGTCACGCTAATCTTAATACAGCAAAAAGTTGATTGAACAATAAAGAATAAGGATTTGGAAAAATACAAAGAACCGTTAGAGCGGAACTTGGGAGAGCAATTCAAATTTACACGATCCCTTGATTGAGAGACTCACCTCAACGTATGGATAGCAAATTTGAATTCTGACATTAGCCCTAGCAAACGGGGTAACGGCTGCAGTAAAATATTGAGTAAGAGTTCTCTCTCCGAAAAGAAAAACTCAGCAAATCCAGATTTCTTATAATGCCGGTCCAGGTTTATGCTACAGGAGCATTGACGCTTTCAAGTTCTAGTGAGAATGTACTCGGTATTTTGGGAGGAAATCCAACGTAAAATATAACGTATTTCACCAGCGCAGTATTATATCTACGGTGAGGCAGAAACAAGGTGTGGTATCAGACATCTAGCCGGTAAATTTTTTTATGGCAACCAAAGTTCTAAATCGTGGGACTTCAATGATAAAAGTATTAATGACAAAGCAAAACTGATACACGAAACTTCCAATACTTTCTATATTTTGGGTGTAAGTAGCATACTTTATGGCTTTGGTTGTAATCCTTGTGATAGTCGGCCATATATACGAGTATGATTAAGCGAACAAGCAAGCAATAAAGACGTTGTTAATAAATATAGTTATATATAGTTTTAAGCAACTGACATTTAGTGGCCTTTATGTTATGCAATTCACAATTCAAAAACTAAGTTCAGGACAATCAGCTGACTGCCAAAAAGCTGCTTAACCTATGTTTTTGTAAAAATTTGGGAAATGGAACGGCGTGCATACTTTCGGCTTTATTTAGGTTTATTATTATGGCCATTAATGTATTATATCGATTAAAGCAGTAGACCAAAACTGTCTTTCCTTTTTAATTTGAATCGTATTTTGTTTTTTATTCCAGGTGTGCAACAACAAAAGGTTCGTTCATCAATGCCTCACTTTTTGGATTGGTTGAAGAGGAAAATGTTTCAAATGATGATAAGATATTAGCAACTGCTATATCGTTATCAAAGACAATGAGCAATGAATCCACTAAAGGTATAATATGATTTTTAATCTTTCCAAATCATGATGATTTCAATTAAATAGATGGCAAGTGTTTGATTCGAACGGAGTTAGTGTTGATTACGACCGATCGAAATTTACGTGTAAAAGCACTTTCGCGCAACTTGGCGGTCAGTGAGTTGAATGAATTTCTACAATGGGCTAACGACTGCAACAAAACCTTATGAGAGAAACAGTATTAAGAACGCGTACAAGATGTTGATGGATACCGTTTCTGTTTTTTTCTGTATATGCAAATCTTATCAATGTTTTGCTATTTGGAATATTTCTTACGTTTTGTGTTATTTCTATATAATGATTTTTATGTAAACATTAACTTTATCGACAATGTTTTCTTATATCACAAATAGGGGGAAAACAAAGTATCTCTGCGAGAAAGAAGGAAACAAAAGATGCAAATTTTAGTTGAAACATTGTATAACATATTTTTATGAAAATATATTGTTATTAATTCAATAAATAAAAAATTTGGAAATTACGTGAAATTTTCATTATAGTACCACGATTAAACGATTAGTTAAGATTATATTTAACCAATTAATAGAATCATTGAATCTGTTTGTTTTCAACGTTTTCTTCCAAATGTGTATGCGCGTTTGAATTTTGATACGCTTTTGGGGAAATAGTAATAAATATAACAGAGTAAGTTCCAAAAATATTCCATGTGAAATGTTGGAAATAAACTGCACGCTGATATTTCTTTTATTTTTTTAAGTCATCGGTCATAGACTGAGGGTATTATGGGTTTGTGCAAAGTATGTCATACATAGAAATAATTGTTTCCGACAATGTTTCTGGGAGACATATGCATAGAATCAACAATATCGATGTAATAGTCAGTCAAATGCGACAGCAGTCATTCAACTTATAAGACCATCAATATATTACAAGAATACCAAATTTCAGTATCTTCCGATGAATTATTAAATGATATTTAGCTATTTAAGTGAAATTGAGGTATCCAAAATTATAAAAACATTTTCCTCATATCGTAGAATAACATGTCAATTATTAACAAAAGTCTAAGGAACAAATTTCAGTAGCATGCGATGAAATAACTGGTGAATTAAGAGAATACGTGCTATGGGAGGTCTCCGAAGTTATAGACCGATTTTACTCAAAAATGATGCCACATAAAATTTCAGAATAATGCGATGAAACACCCGAAGTAATAAACAAATTTTTCTCAAAGTATACCATGCTTCTATGCCAAATTCCAGTATAATGCCTCGAACCCAGGTTTTATGCTAATTTCCGTGAAATCGGGAAAATTTGTTCTATCGAAAGTAACCGCAGTTTGAGACCGATTTTGCTCAAATTGTGCAATGTTATGGCAATAGCTTGAAAATGCTTCCGAACCAAATTTCAGTGCAATGCGATTAAACATTTGGGTTTAACGCTTATTTCCTTCAAATCGGAAGGACACGTTCTATGGGGGCAAACCGAAATTAAAGACCAATTCTGCCCGTTCACGAACTTGACCTTACTTTTTACAAAATACGTTAAGAAACAAATACTGATTTCTATGCATTACATACTCTCACTTACCCATAATATCCTCAGCCTATGACTGATGGGTAAACAAACCAAAGACGTAGAAAATCAAAATTAGAAAGTGTTGCATTAAAAAATAATAAAATTATAAAAAGAAGTCTACTCGCGCGGCACATAATTGGCTAGGTCTGAAAAAACTTATTATTATTGAAAACAAAAATAATAATGTTTTTGTTTTTTACTGCACGATGGCATTGACTACGGTTGCTTGTATTCCTATTTAAAGCGTTTAGTCAAATGACTAACAAGGACTTGATGTCGCCACACAGTGCTCGCAAAATGTCTGTTTATGCATGGTTCATCTTATGAACCAAGCTTTCGGTATCTAATGTAATTGTTTGCAGTCCATCATTAGATAAAAACATGCTACTACACATTATATGAAGTTTGTCGGCAATCTCTCCATTTGCTTGGATCAGGCCGTTTCGAAATATGTGACAATCATTGAAATGCTTCAATTATACAATATATTCTTTTTTTAGCAATTAGGTTAAAATACTAGTATGATAATAAAGAGGTCATTGACTTGTCGTGCAATCATTCAATAATTGTGTTTAATATGGAAAAATTCTACCTTATCTATTGTTTCCAAAATAACCGTATTATGCGCAAGCACAATTAATTCATGTTCGATACTAACTATATAGAATAGACGAATGCCATAGTATCAGATCGTTGCACCTACTTACCCGATCAAACCTTAGAAAAACTGCATTCGTTTGAATTTCATTGCTTTTTCATTCAATCCGTATATTTATTGTTTACTTATTGCATTTTGTGTAATTTAAAAAAAAATGATTAATAAATCCAAATTTGGAATTTTATTTAGTCAATGAAAAAAGCACGTTTAGAATAAATATGACAAATATATGCAAACAGTTTAAATAAATAAATAAATAAATAATTAGGAAAATTTGTATTAAAATTAAATTAAGATATTTATACAATAGTGTACAATGCATCAAGGCTATTTTCTTTATTTTGAAAACAGTGTTATATATGAATAATGCAATTTATAAAGGCCTAAGTAAAACTATGCATAGTACACTAAATAATAGGTAAAATGGAAAATAAGTTGTTTCGAATGTATGGCAAATACAAAATCTTAATCCATAAATGCAATTCATAAGCGTAAACTAAAATAAGTTAGCAAACATTTTCATGAATCGACAGATCATTTAGTAAAATTAGTTCTTGGAAATTCGGTGTCATTGAAATATAAAAAACCCACCTAGAATATAATAAATAGAATGTGTAAGCTTATTGAAATTATGTCTTGTTTGGTGAGTGTGTATGAATATATGATGGGTGTGAATGTTCGCAAATACGTATGCAAAGTAGGGAGCCATTTTCAATACCGATTGTATACTAGGCATATGCTCCATTTATTAGACACTATTTCGAATGCCCAGGCGAATTAACTACGCTATGTATATGTATAAATGAAATTGGATTATTGACCATATTGTTTGTTTTCAAGAACATTCAAAGTGCCGTCTCCAGGGCAGGTGGTGGTGTTGAGGCTGTGATGTTCGCTCCGCTTGAATTGCCATCTGCAAGACTATTTTTTGACAAACTATTAGCAGTACATTTACTTTTGGCGCTGTTGTTTGCTTCTATCAAAGAATTGCAACTAAAATTTGGCCTCAGTTCACCACGCATGAAATTATTTTCATCGGTTTGCAAAAAGAAATTCCGTTTCATATCAAATCTTTGAGCTGATGTTAATTTAGTTTCGTCAATGATGACCGAACTGGCGCGCGAACTATTTGATGTGCCACTACCGCTGCTATTGGATGGATCTTCTTCGCTGTGCGTGGCTTCCGGTATTGCCGTTGACATAATATCGGTGCGTTGTACTGGATTTGACCGCCATGAGCTGTTGGGTGTTGTTTTGCTTTTTGGTGTAAATGTTTTCGATGGCGATCCAAATTGGCCCTGCCGTAACATACGCCGATTGGCAAACGTTTTTGGTGAGCCGCTCAGATCTAATAATTTTATGCTTGAGTTCAATGCCTGTAAAGACTCTGTTGGCGTTGCTTGTATAGTGGTACTCCCCACGGAAATGGCAGTGGCCGGGCTGAGTGTAAGGGTTGTCGCAGTCTGTGCAGTTGTTTTCTTCAACAGCTCCACGGCGGATAGTTTCCGCAGTACTGGACTATTTTTGGCAGACTTTGCTAAAAGCAATTTTTTAAAGTCCATTAAACTTGTCTTACTTTGGCCAATACGATCAGCGCATGTATTCAAACGCTCCGGTGAGGCCCAATGTTCTTTATCCGTTGCATCTGCTAGATTTCGATTGGGTGTAGAAGTGAAAACTGTAGCACTTCGGTTGCGAGGTATAATCGACGAATATATGTGATTATTGCTATTCTTGTTGTTTTTGAACTCAGCCTGTGAGACCACGGCTGCAGCACGTGCTATACGCTCGGACCGTCTAATTGGCGTTGCATAAAGATCGTCACGACTAGTTGTATTATTTGACACAGGCTTGTTTGGTCGTCGATTCTGCAATGTCCAGTAGACTGACGTATTCCTTTGAAATGGTGATGCGCTTGTTACAACTGCAGACTCATTACCAGTTTCATCAGCGCTAGCCAGCGATTGCAATTTGCTATACTGTCCCTCAGGTTGTTTCATTTCCGCATAATTATAAAAATGTTGATAGCCTTTAAAATGGGAAAAAAGAAATGTGTTGCAGTGAAATATCATGTTAAGCGAAAGCTGAATTGATGAAAATTTTAACGAGAATTAAAAGCAATAGCTAATATCTTTAAAGTTTCCATTAATTTTATTATTTTCATGTTAAAGAAGATTTTTAATTTTCCGTTATAAATACAATATTGTTTTGCATGGTTATACATGGTAACCGTTATTTCCTCTTGTAGTTTTAAAATGTCAAAATTTTATTTATTTATTCACTTACATAAAAAGCAATGTACAAAATATATATATGTAATCTACTGTCTATTTTACGTAATAGATTACATTCCTTTAAGATTTTATCCAATGTAATTATCTATATTGATATATTCAAGCATATTACTTGTTACTGAGCTTTGAACATTCCGTTATGAGGGGTAAATCTTCATGGGCGTACTTACTGTCGTTTAGCTGTTTTCGCAGAAAATGCTAGTATGGTATAAAAATATTCCAACTAGTATGTATATTTTTAGAATAGTCTCTTCTGAATTATGGACATTTGGGAATCACTTATACTATTTTAAGATTCACAAATCAAAATTAATATGTGTAGAATGTAATTCAGAAAAATCCTTACCCGACCATACAGCAGTATTGTAACTAAAAAAAAATACTTGGATATATACTTTAAAAAGTTTTTATTGTAAAAAATGCAACTATTAAATCAAGTTTTTTTCATTATGATAGTACTATATCACTAAGTACCTTAAGGAAATAACTGAAATCTGAGATTGAAATTGATTACCTACTTGAAGTGATAAAATCCGCAATTACAATAAAGCTGTAATGCAAAAATGTTTACAAACAGGGTAATAATGATTTTAAAAGGATAGATATGTGATATATGAGTGTCAATACATTACAGAATACCACTACAGGTATTAGTTATTTGTTTATAACAAAAAACATTTTTTTCTATTTTTTTTCATTCTAAAGTCATATTCCTTTTATTACATGACAATGTTTTCTTCTCATAAATTGCAAAATTANATGTAATAACAATGTTTTCTTCTCATAAATTGCAAAATTAGCAGAAGTAATAAACGTGACTGCCTAATTACTAACTCACATATTCATTAGGAAATTACCGTATGACACTTATAATTCTCTTCACAAGTACCTAATAGACCCGTATGACTGATTTTGTCAAAAGAAATCGGTGGCGAATAATGCACATTGAAAATGAATTTTGTCCAAGTCATGAATAAAACCTATGAAAAAGATTAATTGTTTAGAAATGAATATAATTGCATATAAATCATATTGACAGATGTTATTGGATAACAAAGACACGTTGGACTTGTACAATATCTGAAAATATTACACGACGATACACTTTCACGCAAAATTATATATATATATAAGTCAAGTACGTGCTATTGTAAATAATTAATTTTAAATGATTTTAATTATTATGACCAATGTTGCATGTTTTTGTAAAGCATGGCACATCAATTATGGTAAGCTTACTGATATTTTATGGTTTTAGAATTTTTTTAATTTTTTCAATAGTTAAAATTACTAAACGTTTTCATTTCTATTATTTGTATATATTTATGTGGATTGTATTATTCTCTTAGTAGTAGTAGTTTTTATATTGAATGGATTCAGGAAACAGGTATGTTTAAGAATTTCTCGATACTCTTTAGTAATTTTATAAAGAATTAATCTGTTTTAATCATTTTACCAAATTATTGTTTAAACAAAGGAATGATAAATATTGGATCTACTTAACTGATATTAACTATTGCACTATTTCTCGTTAGGATTTAGCACTTAAACAAATAACAATTGCTTTCACCTTTTTCACCAATTCATTGAAATGATGTAATATTCGAAGGAGAAGCATACATTGTTGTTATTGAAGCATTAAAAGTAAAATCTTTTGAGAATAATAAGTGTCTTAATTAAATAATAATAAAGAAAATCAAATATAACATACATAAATTATTTGAAAGAAATCTTAAGTATTTTTTATGAAACTAAGCCCATATCTACTAAGAAAACACATCAGCCACTACTATATAACATTTACGCATGCTAATTCAATTTATTTATGTATGTGCACACTTACCTCATAAAATCTTATGTTCAAACCTTATAATGCAAAGCATATTTGCAACTTATTTACAAAGCATGGTATTTATGTGTGAATGCTTGAATGTGTTAAGCTGGATGCAATGCGTTTCACAAAATTTATTGAAAATGTAAACATTTGCGCAGTGTAAAAGATGCTCATTACCGTTCCGTAAATAGTTAACTATATACATGTAGAGGAAATAGATAATTCCTTAATTTAGAAATGCTGCTAGAGTGGTTTTGGCTCATTTTAAAGCACTTTTTTGTAAGTTTTTGTGTTTTTCTTTATTTTATGCTCATGAACTCACGACCAAGTGGAACTGAAAGCTTTCATTTTGTGTTTAGGGGTATCTAAATTGCTTATCCATGAACTTATGTTTCAAACAAAAACCAAAAACTGAGTGCATAACAAAAACATTAATTTGAGAAAACATCATATTCGTTAACATTATGCCGAACAAATGCATTCATATACCGTTAAATTTTAGTAGAAACTAGAATATTTCATTTTCGAAGAAAAATAACGAATACATTTTAGGTGAAGAATGTGCGATAATTCTGCAGCCTAGAATGTGAATGTTGTGCAAGTTTTGAAAATTTTATGGATTTTTGAATTTCGAGTTAGTATTTCCATCTTATTAATTATTTAAATTACAAGATCAACATTGCAACCCAAATATGTTACAGACAAATATTGTCGTGTGTATGATACAAGTGTTCTCTGTTTAGTGCTACGTTAAATGCACTGTATAGTTTTTTTTTTTATATATTTCTTTATTGTAATAGGTTAATTTTATTGTATTTTGAATGAACAAAATAAATAAAATGTGCANAGGTTAATTTTATTGTATTTTGAATGAACAAAATAAATAAAATGTGCATTTATAAATGTTTTTTCTTTAAAAATTTGTTTAATTAAAAAAAGTACAGGGTGAATGAACATTAAACAATACCTGTTAAGACAAACAAAATACAAATAACAAAACAAAAATAGGAAAGCAGACACTAACTTTTCACAACTGCAATTTATATTTTTGTTTATTGTTAGCACATATACAAAATGACTTTTGAATAGCCGAACAAAAACCGTAATACAAATATTAGTGAAATGTTAATTCAAAGAAAAAAATATATATATAACAAAATGAAATTGAAATAGAACTTATGCAGAAACAGGCACAAAATTGCACTACTACTGCAGCAAAACACATGCAAGTAGAAGAATTTTGCACAACAAAACTGCATTGTTGAACATGCACGTTTTGAAACATTAGTGACTGCTTTTTTAATAAATACGAATTTATAAATTAAATTCTAAATTAAAGAAATGTTATTTTTTTATCATAATCAAAAAACAATTCCTTAAAAGCTAGTCTTTATTTTAGCGTTAAAAAGGAAAACAATATCTTAAGTAATTTTAAATGTTTTTAAAATTAATTGTGCAAAAAACTTTACATGCGTATGCAAATGCGGATGTCTATAGAATTTGCGTTTTAATTTCATTCCAGCGCAATTGGTAGTAATTAAATAATTAAGATTAACAACATTAAGGGAGTTAATGAAATACAGGTTTATAAGAGTGCAACAGGTTCATACATTTGAAATAAATACATACACAAATAATGTTTGTACAGATTAGTTACAAATTATTTATGTTAAATATATAATGATATAATATTATAAATGTAAAATGTTTGCATTCAATTCAATTGATACCATTGAGTTTTCTCCAGTGCACATATTGTCCATTGTAGTCGAGAACTATGCTATATTATTGTAAAAATTCCGTTGTTTCTGTTTACAGTTTCTTAATTCTAATATTGTGCTTTGAATAATTGTTCAGTAAAATTATTCGCAATTTACTTAAATATATCGAATGTCGTGTTTCTGAGCGTACCTTATAAATATTTGCAACTTCCAACTCAGAATGTCCTGATATTTTAAATATACTTAGGCGGTTACATCTATTATTGATAAAAAATTTTGGATACCATTTGGATATATGGAATGGCTTTTGGCATCCTGGGCACAAATCACTCGTTTTCAATTTATTCGTATTATAATGAATTAAAGAAAGTGCTTCCCAGGGAAAATTAAATGCAAATATTTTCTGTGAAAACGAACTTTGAACTTTTAACTTTATAATTGGTTTGCACTAATAAAACCGGAAAAATATAAAACAATTTCACAAAATATGGAATATGTTTTGTTTGCTTTTGTCTCATCTATCTTTATATTATGTATTTTGTGTGTATTCTTTTTATAGATATATATAGGTTTTTTTTCTTCTTTCCAATGAAAGAGTTGACTAAACTGCTATTCATATAAACCTTTAATAATGGATCTTCCTCATATCACCATATACGTAAATCCAATATAAAAGTGTAAAATAATTATATGTGCAAGACAAACCAATGAGTTAATGATCGAAAAATGGCGATAAATAATTCTGGGGAATATAACAGAGGAGAGTAGTCTCATAACTCGACAGCAATTATCAAAAATAATAAAGCAAATGCAACCATGTGTGAATATAAAAGAAAACCTGCGGGTATGCCTTAATCGTTAAGTTTATGAGTCTGAAATAGAACACACAAATAGAGTAGGATTAAGTATGGACATAAAGCGGGCTTGGTTAGCGGTAGTGAATTCTAAAATGAATAAATTACTAATTCTTAAGAAGTGTGCATCGCCATTTCAATAAATTTGTTTAATAATAATAACAAGAAAACAAAATTATGCCTGATATTCAATTACGTTGATATGACAAAAAGTATTGAAATGTTTACGATGTTGGATAAAGTAAAAAACAAGGAAAAGAAAATATACATTTTGCTTATATAAGCATTGTATTAAAAAATTGATTATTTCTGCATCAGCATATTTCAAATTTGTTTGTTCTTTCAATTTTTTTTTCGCAATAATTATGCAGTAAATGACATGCAGAACCAACCAACGTTGCTATTGCAAGGGGCTTTGTTAGGGTGGTTAGCCTAGCGTTCACTTTATCAAGAGAGAGTGCAAAACTTAATGCATTAATAAGCACTAGATGCTTTTTGTCCTAGATTGTTGTAGTGTCATTATATTGCATCAGATAACAAATTTTCAAAAGAAAAAAACTGAAAAATATTAAGACATGAAACAGAAATGGATACTTGTAGACAAATACTACCATGGTATACTCAATTTCTTTGGTGTTTTTTT
>JXOS01152017.1:0-15093 GCA_001015075.1 Cirrula hians
ATTATTATTATTATTATTATTATTTCTATTACTATCATTATCGTTATTATTACTATTATTATTTTATTAAATATTAATTTATTCGCCTATTCACTGAACAAATGAGACCGTTTTTTTCTAATTTTGGTATTCAAGTTTTGTTTATCTCCGATTTAACGGCAGCTTATATTTTATCGGCAGTAGAAAGAGCTACTTCCCAATTTTTATTTCTAGGTGATAACAGCCAAATATTTTAATTTCATAGTTGGTTTTGGCAGGTATAGTATAATGCCATTAACTAAAAAATGTGAACGAGCACTTAACATAAGCCTAGTTGAAAAAGTGTCAATATTGGACAACACATTAAGGTGATAGTTGCTCAAATCATATTATAAACTCTTTTGTCAGCCAGAACTATAAAATTTTCTTCTAAGATAAAAGCTACCATTACCGCCGAATAAAGCCGTTATTGTAGAAGTTGCATGTGTTGCAATATTTGTTTGTGTACTGTGCACGTAGCATGGAAATCTGCCATGGCCTCCCTGACCACTGGATTTATTCTAAAATTACCACTTTGTTGCAATCAATAAGACCGGGTCGGTACCAATGGAATCAGCACCGAATAATTTGTAGACGGTAACGTTCCTGTTAACGGTGGGCACTCGCCGCGAGCAAACAAACTCTCTGCGCACAGCCGTTGTTGCAGCCAATAGGCTACTTCGCGAATAAGCGGTTCGGTTCGAGTAATAACCGAATATATTCTATACGGCAACGTAAATGGTACTGACGGGCACCAGGCCCAGTGGTACCAAGCCAATTCTCTACTCAGAACCTTCATTATATACATTGGGCTGCTACAAGTCCTACACATCCACCCAGTCTTCGAGGGTCGAGGAACCGTGGAACTGTAAAAAAGAGGAATACCAGAAACAAACGTTTAGGCCAACCTTAGAGTCGTTTAGTTGCTTCACTCAAATTAATCTGTCATTTCTTTAACTCGGACAATTTTTTTTGAGCAACAAATTTCGGATTTCTCAAATAGGAAGCACCTGTTATATTGGGATTGTTGTGGTTGCACAAAATAGCTGATAGCCACAACTGTGTAATGAGTATGGAATCTTGGTGGTTGGATTTCACACCAACCGTTTTCGATTTAAAGGCTCTTTGATACGATACTGACTTCTACACCACTGCTGAGTGCGGAATATCCTCCATTGTTTGGAGAGAGATCTACCAAATAGGTAAATTTGAACTTAAAAAAGGTTCAATTATTAAAAAACTATAAGGTTACACTTTTGAGAGAAGACGTCTACTGGAGGTATCATTAATATACAAGTTACATCGCGAATAAGCTCGACATCCGATTTTTAATTTTTTCATAGAATATATGTACCGAATTTGGTAAATTAAGCTCAACCCTAGTTTTTGCTTATGGACAGACTAACAGACATAACTTGGACGGTTCGGTGGATTGATATGGCGAAGTCAAATGTTGAAGAAATTGGAATAAATAATGAACAGTTTCTTTATGGTATATATAGGCTTGGATATTTCTTATATCAGTATCAAAACATTGAATAACTGCGTTATTTATCAACAGCTTAACCTGAGAAATGTTTTTGAAACGTCAATCCAGTACAATTTAGGTTGTATAAACTCAACCTTCATTTCGTCAATAATATCGTTGGCAATAGGCAGTGTCTCACCACACTATTCGTTGTTAATTGTCGAATTTAATGGAGCATCGGAAAATCGCACATTGACAATATGCCGTACATGACAATGAAATTATTGGAACTATGAGAATTCTTGAATCGATTGATTGAATATAGTGCAATCAACACAAAGAATATTGTGGACACATCGTCCACGAATATTAAAATACTGGCAATCAGTCGCTCTAATGGTTGAGACAAACAAATTTTTGGAAGCTTATTGTAATAACGAAGATGGGCCATGTGAAACAAAATTCCCGCATTTGGGAAGAATCCTCACAAGAATTATAGAACGCCATTCCGTGATCAAAAAGAGACTATTTCGGTCAGCATTTATACCATTTTCAGGTGAACTGAATCAATGGAAATTACGGTGGATGTTAATTCATGGGCTGCCTGAAAATACATTGATAAGTTCTTGACAGTTCCTGATATCAAAGAGATGCTGCGCCATCCCACATCGCAAATCCAACAAATCAGGTTCTGAAGCGAAAATTCCCTAAATGTACCCTACGCACTTCTTTTTGTAGAGCTGTTTTAAAAGCAAAGTCTACTCCAGCAAGCGTGAGAATATTAGTAACCTAAAAAAAAAAAGTGAACAGTTACACCGAAATCATCGCTATAACACCAGAAATTCTCAACAAAGTAAAAGAAAATGCATTAAAAATTACAGATTTTGGTTTGGCAAATAAAGACGGCCACATGATTGATGTTGTAGATAAAAATTAGGGCAAATACATTAGCAAGTACCCAATTGAATACAAATAATTCATTTATAGAAATCGGTATATTTTTTTTTTTGTCAAAGTAATTCTATGGCGACATATATTGAAATAAGGTACAGGCATTTTACCAGAGANTTCAAAGTAATTCTATGGCGACATATCGTTATTAATAAGGGCGCACCTTTTATTGACTATTAAATTTTGTGTAGTAAGAATGTGTACTTACTTAACAGACGTATAGATATTCGTAAATCGTATTTGATTTTTAGATTAATCAATGATAATTTTTTATACTCAACAATCAAAGACTGGGATATTAAGGGTTTTTGCAAAGTATGCACAGTATAGAAATAATCATTTCCGAAGATATATTCATAGGATCAATACAAGATAGATGTAACAGTTGGGATAAGCTGATAACATCATACCCATCAGTCATAGATAGTTATAAAATCATCAACATTTTTCGGCAATACCGAATTTCAATAATTTGCGATGAGCCAACTATAAACTCGACCGCAAATCATTCAAATTGAAGAATGTTATTGTAACTTACAAATAATTAATTAAATTGAAATAAGGTACAGGCATTTTACCAGAGATTTTCTTGATGTAACTGAAATTTGGTAGTTTCTCAACAATTTTGATGATTCTACATTTGGGATTTGTATTGGAAATATATTAAATTGTTGCCTACTTTCTGAACGTTTTGATGACTATCAGGCCTTTAATGAAGAATACGCTTTGAACCAAACTTTTAAGATAAACCAATGAACCCATACACGTATCAGTTGATAACTGAAAGGAAGTTGGACAAAATATTTCAAAAAATGGATATATAAAAATCTAATATGTTATTAAGTTTTCATTCCCCATTTATTTGAATGCCAAACACAACCCAAAATTAAAAAAAAAAAAAATAAATAAATAAAAAAATTCCCCGGATAGACAACTGATTCAAATTCTGTATACTTTATTCTAAACAAATGACCGCATAATACGCCCAAACTCCATATTCATGGCAACACAAGTACATACGTATCACAATTGTTTACTTTGACTGCAGTCAAAATATAAACTGTTTCCAATTTGGTACTGCAGTTTAATTACCAAATTTATTATGTTAATTTATAATTTTTGTTGATTTAATGTGAATTCTTATTAGTGGCATGCCACTCAGCAAAGCTGAAAATAAATCTGATGCCCTTGCATTTCAAGTTTTCGGTTTACTTTTTTTTTATTGCTTAATGCTATTTAATTCATAGTTTCATATATTTATTTGATTTTAATTGTAAACAAACTTTTGAACAAAAGCCAAAGTTTTTTTTGTTACAAGTTAGGAGTGATTTTCATAGTTTACAGACAACAAGCCATACAAATAGCAGTTTAATTTGAAATTAAATTTTTGAAACACAAAATACAATAAAAAATATATATGCATATATATAAAACAAAACAAAGAAACATTTATTTGCCTAATCCGAATAATAAGCATTTGCAAACAAAGCTGAAGCACTGTGTTTAGCTATAACAAAAATAAGGAACAAATTAACGGTCGGCTAAAACCGACAATGTTATTAACGTCGTTTCTAAATCATTGAGCAAAGACAAATGGTTCAGCTTGTAATCCTAAAAAAATATTATTTTCTGATTGATAAAAAACAATATTCTTGGGCCTATTGGGTATCCCGCAGGTAACTCAGATTAATACCAATCAAACCCATTTTCAATAGATCTATAGATAATATTAAAAACTTAATTATGAAATTGCATTGATTAGATTGATCTTTCTGGCTTATTTTCTTTAAAATCCAGTTTTCGGACCACTGGGGATACTAGATGAACTTAACCGTTCAAATGTATTTGCCCACTCTGTTGTCCTAATTTTATANTGGGGATACTAGATGAACTTAACCGTTCAAAAGTATTTGCCCACTCTGTTGTCCTAATTTTATATTGCCATAAATTATTTGTTTATGAATGAAAATGTTTCACATTTGGAGGAATTTCCATAATTTTTTTCGCCATAAAAGATTTATATCTAAAATTTTCGACTCGAAACAATTTAATTTTCATATAATTTCAAGAGATCATCTTGCCATCCTTTGAATAGATGTCTACAAAGTTTTTGAAGTTATCTAATTCCATGCTTGCTCCAATTTTTTACAAACATTATTTGTTGGACAAGTCATTCTTGCCTTTCATCCCTCGGTTACTTTAAAGGATTGTGAGCAGATGACTGTGGTGGCCAGTAAATAACTTCACATGTCCCAGAAGCTTTCTGGATCTCTAAATACTCCTCACAAATTTTAGCTGTATGTTTTGGATCATTATCTTGCTGATACACGAACTTCCCCTCCACAATACTAATCCCAGAGACCATTTCATGACCCCTTGTACTATTTTTTTCGAGGATTCCTTCAATTTAATTAGTTAACCCACATTCAGTGAAAAAAAAAAACCGAAAACCATTAGGGAACCTCCACAGTGTTTAATTTTTGGCACCAAACATGTTGAGTGCTTCACAAAAACTCACCTTTTACTGCCGAATACTTCAAATTTTGATTCATCGGACCAAAACACGATGTACCATGCATAAAAGTCCAGCTTTAATATTTTCTAGCCCAACCTTATCTTTTGCTTTTATTTCTTGTTCGAAGAAGAGGTGTTTTCATCACGATTCTGCAATTCAAGCAAGCAAGGCATCGATTTATCGTATTCAGGCTTTTTGGATTTGGTGAGCTGCCTATTTCTTGATCTCTAAGGCATTGAGTTTGTCTGCTAGTTGTTACTTTATTATTAAACTTATTCCACGTCCTTGAATTTTTTTACTATATACTCTACAGTTCGCCTGAATATTTTAAGTTCCTTTGCGATTTTTCGATTACTTTTACCCAATTTGTGTAGGGAAACAATATGTTAACGAGTTTCAATTAAAATTCGCGCAAATTTCAACCTCCTTTTTTAGCAACAGATAAGTAAGGGTCTTCGCTGCAACTTTATAATTCGGTTGTTTTTTGCGGAATGCAACCCAATTTACATTTATACGAATATTTTTATTTCCCTTAATATGAAAAATTATACTACCTGCCGCCACCTGGCGTATGTTAAAAATCCCACGTCCCTATACCCAATTAGAAAATTGCCAGAAAAAAATAAACAATTTTTTTTTTTTTGTGGTGAATTAAGAGAGTTTTAAGCGGAATAAGCCACAGCCATAAATTAAGTTCAAACTATTGTTAATGAGTGGACATAAATATGACCAATATGTGCACCAAAAATGGACATGAAGAGATAACAAAAAGAGGTACCTCCTGTACAGCTATGTGGCCCGAAAGGAAATGACTCAAAAATACAGTATTAAGCAAATCTAACACGATATTCTTTTATTGAATGGCCGCAAATATGATCAATATTTCTACCAAAAATGGATATGTTTGTATGAAAATAGGAGGTTCACTACTGTTCAAATTATTTGCCAACCCTTCGTTAATTACTCTCGTTTGCAAAAATAAACGGCATTTTGCAGATTAACCCATAATATCAACAAAATTCAATGATATTCTTATAATCGAGATTATATTGAGAAACAAAAATAAAGTTAAAACTAGAAAATAAAATAACTTTATTATTGTGAATTAAAGAAGGTCGAAACATGAGTTAAAAACTATCCAATGAAGCCGATTGTTTCATTCATAGTTGTTAACGCTTTATCGTAACCTTTATATTGCCAGGACTTAATGCGATAGAAGTCATTCTAAAAAGTTTGGAAGCTCTCGTAGACCGTTTTCAATTTAAGGAAAATACAAACAGTTTGTGGATTCTGAAAGTAAATGAAATTTCCTAGGAAAACATTGACTTTTCTGTGACATGCTAATATGAATATAACCCGCATTGTACCTCAACTCGAGGTACCTTTCAAAGACATTACACGTTCGAGTGAAATCAAATTATAGAAGAAAAGCAACTGCGGACCTTAATGTAGTTCTTTTGGACCAAGTATTAAATTTAACTTCATAATACCTTTCGCCTAAGTGTATATAAAGATTTCTACTAAATTATAAGGCATCAAAAAAGTGTCGGGAGAGGTATTAAATAACGAGCGTCACTCAAAGACTGGATCCACCCATGTACGTATGTCTGTCTGTTGTTAAGCAATGTATTATAACTAATAATTAAATGTATATATGTGAAAATCAAGTAAAATGAGAGTCGTTAAATTTAAGTTGCCATATGAACTAAGCATTCAGAATTATGAAATTGAAATATAATATTTTGAGATAATATTTAATGATATCGAAATGTATGTAAATTAGCTTTGCCAAAGAAAATTTTGCTACACTTTCATTTGAATTTCATTTTTTATTTGAGACTGCATAAAATCGTGAACATTGTGATTTTCAATGGAATTCTCATATGGATAACTGTTTCCATGGACATTCTAAGTATTATATGTTGGCACTCGGCATGGTAGTGCTTCTGCGATTGCTAACTTATTGATTCTGTTAAATATTTAAATATTTCAATTTAATTATCTTATCAAGCAATATGAGCGCAAAAGAAAATATTCAATACAAACATTGATCCCAATTGCAAATATTTTATAAATAAACGAAAGAAAACAAAAACAACAAAATAAACCACATAAAACAAATAGCAGCTTGCAAAGGAAACGCAAGACAGGCAAATTGATTACATATTGACTAAACGTATGGACTACACGCATGCGCGTGGCTGTTAATGTTGCAACATGAGCAATGCTGTGCTTAGCTGAGTAACACACTGTTATCGCTTAAACAAACAAACAAACAAATGTGTTTTCGGTATATAGCATGTATTTACATTTCGCTTTGTTTTTATAATGTCAATATGCAGGCTTGAAAATGATCAAAAGCAAAGAAATAAAAAATTTTGTAAAATTAACACAAGAATGCAATCAGAAAATTAAATTGATCGAACATAATGTAAAGTAAATTGCATGTGCGTGCGTTTATGCATGCGTGTGTGTGTATCGAATTCATAGTATTAGTACAAGTCAGATAGTTGACAGTAGTGTTCAAAGGAGCACAAATAGCTTATAAATGAGAATAGTGAATTTCATTCGCAAATAATCTTATCAGGCATAGACAACACTTCTTCTTTTTGGTTGCGGTCATATTTACACATTTCTGCTATGATAAAGATAAAATTAAGCAAATGATTGATGTTCGCGCTGTCGCTGATATTGTGGATAATTTTTTTTTTTTTTTGGCTCTTTTTTTTGTTGTTACCAGTTTTAACAATTGTCTGTGCCATTTTATCTTGTCAGCTTGGCGCGCGCAAAGGAAGTTGTAAATAATCAAAGTTATACGCATGCGCACTAGCAACTGCGCTGTCGCTATTCATCAAAATTGTGTACTCTTTTAATTTTCTATAATTGCTTTATCAGTATTCGGGAATAGATTTGAATAGCCTGTACTTCGAAACGCTGGTTTATTTATTTTCTATCCTGATGGTATTATTTTAAATTTTAATGGTAAACATCGTAATACGTACATGATTTAAGAATTTATACCTATTAATTTAATAATTAGCAAATTCAAAAATCGACTTGCTGTATCCTGAACGCCTTGCAACGCTTCAAACTCAAATAAATTTGAAGGAACTACATTACACAAATATTCCATAATTATGAGTCATTATACTGATTTTGTTTATTTCGAAAACAATTGGGTCATTCCAGGGTTCAGTTTCAATTCAATATTTATTGAAGTGCTGTGGGATACACAAAATTTTTAGCCTTTCCATCTGTTGGGTAAACGAATAAACCAGAAGGTTTTCTTGATCTGCCCTTTTAGGAAGCCTGGATCCTCCAAATTAGGTCCAGACACTTTGATTTGTTGATAGTTATTGCGAAAAAGAATCGCACCGGGAACTGCAAGTCTGTGAATTTGAATTAGATATCTATCGTACATCTTTGCCTTTGAATTTTCTAGTCATTGTTGCCTCCATAAAAATTGTTCATCATTTTCTTAACTGAGAGTCTGGTGCCGTTATAAAGTCATGGTGGATTTATGTTTCAAAGAAGAATGATGGGTAAGCCAATTGTCAATATTGTCAGTGTTGATTGACTTATATGTTATCGTTTCGCTGGGTATTCTTTTCTAAATAGTAAATTTTATGGTATTGGCATCGATGTTTTTGGCCGCTAATATAGAACTCGTACTGAGCTACTGATGGTTTTAATAGTTCTGTGCTGACTTTTTACACCAATTCATCATTGCTATCTGTGTCCTTACAGAAGTTTCCCATTTCCAATATCCATTAATTGTTTTGCAAAATTTCTAGACGATGCATCTCGTTTTTATTGTTCACGCATGTTGGTTGCGAAAGTCAATTTCTACAAATGACGCCATAAAACTGATGATTTGAGACATGTAGTAGCTCATCCAGCTAGTGTTGAACGTGGTATAACCTGCAGTGTTTGTCGAAAATCACCAGACAAGAACATAAGTGCACTCCGGAAGTTTCCTTTCAAATCTCCCAGAGTTCATTCAAGCGCTTCCATTTCTTTCTTTTGAAGCATTGTAAAATCGACGAATATGATAATTTCCCTCTTTTGGGGTTCTTTGAGCATTTCAAGGTTTTATCTGATGTTGCATGTTGGTGCCCCAGTGATTTACAAATTCAACCGTTTTAATGCTGAAAGTGCTGTTCGGCCACCATCGAAAAGATTTGCCACAAGAAGATACAATTGCCAGAGCAATGTTATTTTGTGATCGAATGGTTGCCAGAATGAGTGAAAGAGGAAAAGTCTTGCCTGTACTACAGGGCACATCTATGAAAAACACTCCCTCGCTTTGTTCTGTCATTGCACACATACGCAATGCGTTGTTCTGTAACGAACTGCGGAAGGTTTATCTGAACATTAAATGTCCCCAGTACGTCAGAATCCAAGTGTATTTTCAGTTAAAGTTGTTACCGGTGCAACCAATGGTCTTTCACGTACATTATCTGCTGTGAAGTACACGCGATGCAGATGCACCGCCGAGTGTATTACTGTTGGATGTCGTTCATCGATTGGAAATGATAAGATTCGCTATACTGTTTGCTTCCTTTTAATGTAGCGTCCAATTTGTTATTTCTGTATTTTAATTAAATTAATGTGTATTCAAATTTCTGATACTACGGTAAATACTGCACAGCCCAACGATTATCGACTCCGACATCTACGTTCTGTTTTCTAACAACGATGAATTTCCCCCATCCTTCAATGATCGTGGACGATACAGTGGGTATCCGTTATTGTCAGTGATGGTATCAGAAACCAAGTTTCTTGATTATCGTTGGGTGCATTTCTCATCGAACCTGCATGATGAATTGTTGTTGAGTGTGGCACATGCACCATATCATAACGACGTGGAATACATTTGGGTCAATGTCCTTTTCTGGCTTTATTTTGTTGATTAACCAAACCAAAATATGTGCATGTGGCAATTCTTTTTTCAACCCTTCAATGGAATGCATCCAGCAGTATGTCTCTCCAAAAACGTGATTCTTGATACTAAAATCCATGAAAGATTTCAATTTGATATGAAATAAATTTGAAAAAACTTGTGGGGTTCATCCAGAAATGATAGAAGCGATCAGGCACGTCCGATAATTTTGCCCTTGGACTCTGAATGTTCGTATGTAATTCTAGCAGTTTGAGTTTTCCATTGGCACAGGATACTCCTAGCGGTTCCTTCTTAAATTTGAGGTAATTGTTACTGCAAATGTTATGAATTTTTTTAAAATCGACACTTGGATCAAAACTGTAATTATTATTATTGTCATAATGGATTGTACCAAGATATAAATCAGCGTGCAGTGTTCGTCTTGAACGAGTGATTCAGACGAACGGGTCTCAGCGGTATTTACTCGAAAATTTTCCAGCCTTAATGCTCGTTGCTCGTCTGATTTAAAGGCTTGAAATGCTCTTTGTTTCCGCCGCTGTGGAAGCATTCTTCATGAATTCACTACAGAGAAAGAATACAATCAGCGCACGCAAACCACGAAATTCAATTCCATAGAATTATTTATCTAAATTAACTCAACTCACAATCAAATACAGAAAACTTTTTGAAAAACGTTCACAAGTATCAAAATATGCCAATATTTTCTTTTCAATATGAGCAAGACATAAATTTTAAAGTTCACATAGATTTTTATGTCACCCACAAGTAGAAACGTGAGCATTCGTTCGAATTGAAATCAGAATAAACTGCCACGGCAATGATTGGAATGATATTGGCACTATCTGTCGGAAATTGGTCGTTCCAACTTAGAAACTTTCATGGGACCATGTAATGCAACTTTGCTAAATGTTATTACATAATCAAATGCATCGTTTACGATTCTATAAAGGATATTCACAGAAATATTCACTTTCACTATACCCCTTATAAATCTTCGGTGGTACAACGAGTAAATTCAGTAGTTGAGTGAGTTGAAGCTACGTGCTCATGTGTTTATTTACTTATTACCGACTAAATAATGATTTCCAAACCAGTCATCGTCTAAGATTAAATGTAATATTTACAATTACATTTAAAATATAAGAAATTAAAAAAATAAATTAATTAAAATTACGAAACTCATTAGTTGACATTGGAAAATTAGTAATAAGTGTTGATTGAAATTAAGGCATTGGACACTGGGGCCATCAAACGCCTGATATTTCCTCACACATCGCGTCTTCTAATGCCTAGTGCTATTACATAACTATTAGGTTTTCACTTCAAATGAAGTAAAACTCCCTGCAAAAACATAGTATTGGTCATAAAATTTGACATTTTCAGAGCACAAAAAAATGAAAACTGAAAAAAAAAACGTAATGATCACACTTCAAAATAGGGAAGTTACCAGATGAAACAATAGAATAATTCATAAATAGCGATATCTGTTATCATTACAGCAAGAAAATATTTAAGCACCTGTCATATTTTAATAAATTTTTTAACCAAGCTTCAAGAATTGTTGATAAATTTTATATTGTTTCCGCCTACAAGCGAATCTACCAATTTGTATAGTGATTTGTGTTATATCGTAATACTTTTTGGTTGGACTCCGTTCACTCCTTCTTGTTCGTACAAAAACTTGCCGATTTCATTTATAATGTGTATTTATTCGCATATATCATTTAGTAAATGACGATTTAAAAATCCTATAGGACATTCCAGTAAACAATTGCTTTTCAAGTATATTTTTTTTTTAAATTTTGACGAACATTATTCTTAGGCTTGACTAATAAAGTAAAGGAATATATATGTATGGTTTGTTCTAGAGTAGTTTACATTATCTCAACATATCAGCATTACAAGCTGCTCTACCAATACCTCCATATGAAACGGTTTGTATATACCTAGTATACGCTATGTACCTGATTAGAGCAGAATTTTCGCTCGTGTGGTCCCGTACCATCGCTCTTTTAAGATCCGCCATCGGGTTCAAGCCTAAGGTTCCATACGCCCTCATTTTAAGCGTTTTCAGTTAAGTTTGAGAAATTATTTGAGCAAATCCTTAGTACTGATAGTATTTTCAAACGCAAGACACGCTTCTCAGTTTAAAGTTATAAACCTAATTAATAAAAAAATTATGAAGTAGCAGGCACAATTTTGTTGATCGAATTGTGCTTCACATAATGGAATTGTGATTGGAACTGTATTAATCGCAACAATTCGAACATCATTGCTAATCACAAGCCAAAACGAAGTAGCATTTCAAATGCCAATTCAGACTTAGTGTTAGTATGATATGTACAGATGTACGTATGGTGTATAATCCAAATTGCGTTTTATGTCCCTTATAAACTTGACCAATCCAATAAAAGAAATAGCAGCGAATGAGCAGCGATAAGTAAAACAATTTCTGCCGAAGTTCTTGCTTCGCTGGCATGCTGCCCAATATTAAAGAGCCTTTCTAAAGGCAGATTGAGCGGTTAATCACTTCAGTGAGACCTGGTATGGCTTAATTGATCCGCAATCTGAACAATCACATCGGTATGTTTTTAAAATGATATTTGCGTATTCGAGTGCACTCACAGGCGCCTTGCATGTCAGGCATGCTGGGCTCTTAACCACAGGCTTTTCTTAAGAGTACTTAACGCACATTGGCATCAAAAAGTGCGTAGCAAGTTCTCTTGTATAGTTGATGCCTCGTGTTTTATTTTTTCCATACAACACATTTGTTTAAAAAATTTGCGCTGCCCTTTGATTGTCGAACTAACTTCGCGCAGGCGTTTAAATCATCTCCACAAACTGCTGAACTCTTCAAGCTGCACGAAACGTCTTCGCATTCTTTTGGAGCAAGTTAATATTTATTTTTGTTGATACAATTTCGTTGAAAATAGTGGCATTGAATGCGTTGGTGCTTGTGTTCCACATGCAAAAAGTATTCTTCGCATCGTTGCATCTGTTCCCAACACGATTATCAGCAGGAGCTCTTCATTGACTAAACGCAATCTCAAAGTAAATGCACGCCTGTTGTCTTATTTTAAGTTTATTTGTATTTTAATTTTTTATTTATTTGTGATATATTCTTTTTTTTTTATGTTGTCAAGATGTGTGCTTTATATTGTTATTTTGAATAATTTGCGTAACTTTTNGTGTGCTTTATATTGTTATTTTGAATAATTTGCGTAACTTTTTTGGGGCTCAATTCGAAAAATTCGATCATAGGAAGAGAGCGGTGCATCGAGTATAGAATTGCTCCAGACATATTTGTGGTGACAGTTTGGTTTATTGATTTGCAATATCTCCGACTTTTTCCCTTTGAGTCACTGTTCCGCAGTTTACATGTTTTTAAAGAAACTTCGTGAATTAAAATTTAAAAAGTTTCGCGGTTCGATAAGAGAGGTGATACTAGGCCCACTTTTTTTTATAGGTTCACTCGGTTCACAAGGACTGGCGCATGATTATGTCAGGTCAAGTAATTTAATAAAAATAAAATAAATAAAAATAAGCTGGACCTGATTCGGTTTCCAAGACCGAGATAAAAGGTGTAAAAGCATTTTTGGGATATAAAACATCTTCAAAATTATCCTTAATTTCGGGTACCTCTCATAGAACGTTTTCCGATTTGCATAACAAGTATTCTTAGGTTACTAAATTTTTGCAAAATTGTTCCTTAATTTTGAAATTCGGTACTAAGCCGTTATTTCATTTTTGATTTTGATTTCAATTTGAGTAAAATCACTTCATAAATAGGCGTTTTACCCCAGTTTTGACTTTTATCAGTTAAATTCCCAGTTGTCTAAAAGAAAAAAACGGAAAAAAGCCAGTATCATGCAGTGAATCAAATTCCATTTTTGGAGATCGAATTTTGAAGGGATTTTTGCCTTCAATTAGTAGAAAGATAGATTTCTGAATTTGAACATGCCTCACCAGGCTTTGAATACGATACAACAACATCAGGGACAACGCACAATAGTAACAGCTCCATATATCATAAAAAAATACAGACAGTTTATGAAAATCGCTAAGGGACGGATATAGATTAAGTAGAAGGCCCAGGGATCTCATTGTGCGGTGTAAGCAATAATTTGACTGTAGGATTGGTTTTCAGAAAGCAGTGTGCCCAATGAGTGTCATTTTCACTAATAGAACACAAAGATGCGATTTCGATCTTTTAGCATACTTCTCATCCAAAACAAGACGATAAAAACTTGTGTGAACTTGGTTCATCGACTCCGCAACGAGTTTGAGGTATTTGGCAGTTATGTATAAAATAAGACTTTCATATGAATAGAAATTTATATGAAATAAGATAAAAACACATTTTTAGACTGGTAGCAAATAATCCCCGAAATATTGGTCCACTATTGCAGTTTTAAAAAAAGTCATTTATAGAAAACAGTTTCATTTAAATTATTTTGGGGCCTGGTTATGCTTTGAAAGTAACTGAAATATTTGAATAGCTGTGTCCATTTTTATAGAGTTAAAAAAATGGTTTACCACGGAAATTGTGAACTACGAATACACTATTTGGAAGCATTTGTAGCAAAATTGAATTTGGTTTAAAGGGTGTGCGGAACCCATCTGTCAACTGATGAACCCACATCAAACCAACTGCCATGTCAAAGACATTTGTGACTCCCACTGTAATTGCATTCGGAAACACATCGTGGTTAACCCATGATACGGCACCAATAGGTTCAATAGCGAAATCGAAAAAACATATCCCTTATGTGTTGTGGTGGTGCGCTAACTTTGGGACGTGCCAGATCAAACAAATATGCAGAAAAGTCTAAAAGCTTCCGTTGTACGCATATTGACCTTGACGATGTTGCCTGCAAACATTTTAAGGACTTTGATATAAGAATATGCACTTGTAATTTGGGATCTCTTTACAAACCAAGTGCTGCCACTCATCTGGAAAATGTTTTCAATAAATACTAGCACATTAGTGATTAAGATTACAGGGCTAGGGCTGTTTAAAGTAAAATATTCTGAGGTATAAATAACAGTGCTGATGTTTACAGACACGGATTCGGGTGTGGCTAAGACACATTTTATAAAGATGCACTGCTGTAGACCAAGAACTTTCTGCCATCTGAGTAAAGTCTACGTTTTTCAATTTGAGCCTGAATTTTGCTAACGCTCAGACAAAAAATTACGCTTCCAACGATTTATGACAGAATTGTGACTTTTTTTTTT
>JXOS01152216.1:0-15039 GCA_001015075.1 Cirrula hians
CATTGACTTCTGATGATATTTATGGGTTAATAGGCATAAAAACCTCTTTTAATTTATACAGGCATATTATGCGTGCCTCTGAACTTTATACGATCCCGCTCTAGTAAGTAATGAACGTGATTATATCGATGTCATCTTTTATTCCAAAACTTATAGAGATATTTTGATTTTTTTGCCTTATTTGGAATACAACCTATATTTAATCCATATAGGTGTACTAAAGATACCACTAAATTTTATATAAGTTCGCCAATATCATCTCATGTACTTAATTTCAGCAAGTAAACCGCTAATTTGACGCGAAAGTTTACATACGGTGTTGAAGGCACCCAAAAAATGACAGTCGAGGCGTAACCAAGACCTATAATTTTTCTATTATTACTGATTACCAAGTTTAGCAAACCTGATTAAACCCATTTTTTTTTTTTTTAATTTTGATATCGGACAAACAGATGGACGAAGATCACTATACTGAATTCTGTGTTGATACTTTCGATATTAGGTGTTGACTTTGATGTCTCTAATCACTCATTTTGATTGTTACAAACATATGAGGAAAATAATTTTCGCTTAAATTTTGCAAAAAACGAACTGAATAAGTAATTGAGTTCAGTGTAAATGAGCTTTTCATGTTATGCATTTTCATGTTAATTTTACAATTTTTCGACTTATTGTTTTAAACAATAACATGTAAATATTTAAATTAAATTGAATATAATTAAAATAAACTAGTAACAGGCATGTTGCTTGGCTTGCAGCGTGTATGATCCAAAATTTGTTGAAGCTAACAGATGCAGAGCAAAACTTGTATGACAGCCAAGACATAAAATAGGATTAGTAACATTTTTATTTAATATACTAACCTAACAAAACTTTTGTTCACGATTAGTGAATGCTCCAAGCAGTTGATGGCTGCGATCACAATCATGCCGTGAAGCATAGATATGCACCAAACCAAATTGGCAAACACTTACTAATCTAACAAATGAGCGCAAGTGCGACCCATATCCTCCGCACAAACTTAAGTAGCGCAATCATAGCCCCACAAAATTAAGCCACGTGAACTGGTTTACCCAACGCGCAAGTTTTTATAACTTTCAACAGCCATCGGTTTGTGGCAATTTTGCGGCCTGTTTAATTAGTTCAGCGAATTTGGGGCCAACTATGTAATGCATTGTGTGTGCATTACTAAATTATAACTGCAACAACCAAAAAGCCAACTCAAAAATGTGGCAAAAGTCGTAGAAAATTCAGAGTTAGAGCAATAAAAAAAATACGAATTTTTACGAAAGCTTTACTAACTATGCAGATATATAATTATACGTATGTGGTAATTATGTAAAAGAAAAATGCATTACTTTTCCAGAGCTTTGAAAACCAAAAAGCAAATGTACAGTAAACAAGTAAACGTTGCGGTTGCAACAAGCGATACTAGTGCTTAGTGCAAAATTTTCTCTCCACTCTCGCTTTGGTACTTTTCGTTCGTTGAATTATTTGTTTGTTTGAATATTTTGACTTTTTGGTGTCTTTTCATGTAAATACTTATTCCCAACAACTCTTTGCAAGTTAGCATGAAAGAGAAATGAGCAGGTTATATAATCAATCAATTGCAAGTCAAACTGTTCCATTGACTTACTGGCTTCATGGCGTACTGACCGACTTACGCCTAACCGCACATCGTCATCTTTTACAATTACCACAGCAACAGCAGTAGCATTTTACAATAATAACAATTTAAAAAAAACAAAAAAAAAAAANGCAGTAGCATTTTACAATAATAACAATTTAAAAAAAAAAAAAAAAAAAAACACCAATAACAAGTAACTTTTTGAAGCGTTCCCTGTGCAGTGCACTGCACAATGCTGTATAACGTTTTGTTTGCGTCATTTGATGACGCCGCAACCACCGCAACAAAATTAAATGAAACGAGTTTTAATGGTTTTTATTACGAGTCTATTGCAATCAGTATTACTTTTTTTACTCACATTAACTGCAAAATTTGTACTAAAGCCGTCAGTAAGGCTCCGAACCTATGTACACACCGCATTCATTACGCACGATCTACCAAACACAAAAGCCCGAACAAAGCACTAACGTGATTATGTTAATAAGCAAAAATTTCTACAACAAAATGCATTCATACCAAAATTTTAAATATTTCATGAATATCGAAAACAAAAACAATATAATTATATATATACACGAAAAGTAATGAATGTTACAGTCGGCTAAGGCCATCAGTGAGATACACACAGCAACATATTTAGAATAATTGTTCTGTTTAAATATACTCAGAGCCCTCTTTTCGGACCGTATAGATGTATTGCAGGTATCTCTGAGTTTAAGCCAATCATGTGCATTTTTGCTCCACACATTTATCAGAATTATGATAACTCATTAATAAAATTTTATCGAACTTGCTTAATTTTTCTGGCCAAATTTACCTTAAACCCTCTTTTCGGAACACATAGGTGTATTGGAAGCACCTTTGATTTTCATCAAACCTTGCCCATTCTGGGACACACATTGATCATTGTTATGATACCTCAATACTAAAATTTGAATTATTTTTTGAATTTGATAAATTTTTCCAGCTAGATCTGTTTCAAACCCCCTTTTGGGAATATATATAGGTGTGTCTTAACCAAATTCAAACTTCGGCCTAACATATATCCATAAAATGTGTGTCCTCAATGTCATAAGGGTAGCTCAATTCCTTCTTTCTAATTATTGCTGATCCTGATCATANTACGGACGGACGGTCATGGAGATATCAATTCCAGTGCTGATCCTGATCATACCTGTATATATTTTGATAGGTCTCTGATTACTCGTACTGGGTGTTACAAACGTACCGTCAAAACGACTAAACAGATTGCTAATTTTATTGAGGACGTGTATAAAAAAATGAAAACGTTTAGAAAGTAGAAGATAAAATGTTAGAGTTGGTTGACGACGACAATGTGATACACGTCGCTTCGAAAATTATTAAAAACAGAGGAGTAACAAAGAGAGATGGGCCAATGGTTCTAGTTGTAATTAAATAAATGTTATTTTAATCCAATGAAGCCTGTTTTGAAGTAATTGTATTGATCACATTTATTTGAACTTAATTTGAACCTTAATTTAATTTTGTTTAAAACACTTTCTTCAGACCCCACAGGAGTTATGGAGATACCTTTGAATTTTCCAATCATTCCCATTCCAATCATCCCCATTTCAGGGACACCCATAAATAATATTAATTTCATCTATTTTTTTAAATTTCGTTGAATTTGATAGATTTATTTTTTGGGAATTGGTTTAAATATCCGTTTTCGGACAAAATAGGTGTAACAGTGGTATCTATGAATTTCATCCACTCATGAAATCCCTTTCTACAAGATGCATTCCCCGTATTTATTTTGACACAATTATTTCATTAATTTTATTTATGGATGTGCCAAAATTTTCTGCTCTTTCCACGTTGGTGTACTTATAGTACCTCTGTTTTCTATCCGATCATGCTAATTTTAGGTATTCCCATTGATAATATATATTATCTTTGATTTTCATGCAATCACATCCATATTCGCAAAATCCTTATATGTTATCATATCTGAGCTAATAATAAGGAATACGCAACTTTGAGTAAAAACATGTGCTGAAGGTTTTCGAAATAATCATAGAATCTTAACTATAGAATATGTGTGTCAAAATAGTGAATCTAGCTGAAGACCTTTTGAGCGTTTGAGCAAACCTACGAACATGCAAATTGCATAAGAAAAGTGTGTAGAGCACAAAACTAAAGAAGCAATCGGCTTAGCTTGTCAGTGTGATACACGTCGCTTTAGAATTTTCCTCTATTAGACACAACTTAATATTACTATTTACATCAAAAATGTCCACGTTATCTTAATAACGTAAAATATAGCTCTGGCAGATAAACCACAAAAGCAATGTACTTCCATGACTGCTGACGTCTAATATTTGATAATCGGGGTCGAAGCGGCTAATTTCTTTTAGAGTTTTGTTGTGCGCATCAGGATATTCTTGTTTTTGATTTTGAAACATATTATTATTGTTTCTAACACGAAGACCATTCAAATTATACACCGATATGCTAAGCATCAGAATTGAAATAGCTATGTCAGTCCGTTTGTTCGTTGTTACCTAAAACTAACAGGAAGAGCGTATGCTAGATTAACCAAATTTGGCATGTATATTCTACTGAATCATTTTAAATCACAGTTTGAATTCAGTTAAGATCCAACCAATGTCCGTACCTCCATTACACTTCTTTACCTATAATTGGCATCTGAGCGATATTGCAGCCCGATCCTATGTTATGTTTCAATAAAATTTTCTAATGTGGTGAGTATTTACATTTTTTCCCAAAATTGCAAGAAAACCAAAAGCACCTCCAATACACTTGTGTGTTTTTTTTTACAAAATTGACCATACTCATCAATTCAACGAAAATTCAGTTGGGAGTTCATATAAATATTACCAATGCGTCTACTAAAAATGAACATGTTGTACTCCTAATAGGCCCGAGAATAGTCTAGTTTATATAAATTAGAAAAACAATTTCTTTAAGCTTGCAAGACTATCAATTATATTTTGAAATTGCTCTGTACTTAATAATTCCAAAGCCACTAGTATCACACTGTCACACATAAGCCGAACATTATTTTTATACTTGTTTAAATTAGTTTTAATGCAGACTTTCAGATTGTGTTCTCCAAAAGGATCGAGCGATTTACTGCCAGCTGTACTTATTAGTCGGTCTATTTCGTGTGTTTTTACTTTTGAATGAAAATCCCTGTAGTCTGGTTTCCACATGCTGCATTTTGTTTTTTAGTTTATATTAGTATCTCTTAAAGTATTTAACTCATATTGGTAAACAAATATTTGTATAGTTTATATATTATCAGTTCTGCAATTTGTTTTTAAATTATACATACTTATGTATATACTTTATTTTAACATATATCATTTGTATATCAATACTATTTACATAACAACAATACCCAGCGCGCTGCTCACAAGCCACGCGTTGATACATTGCCTTTACAGCAGCTGAAACCATTTATCCAATAACGCATTTGTTTTTCGATACAAAAATTAAATATTTATAAGCATTCGATCAATGCAGCACATGTGCGTACAAGCGAATGCATATTTGATCATTGATAAATCATATGCTCACCCATAGGCACACTGCATGATTAGATGAGCACATACCATGCGTTGAAGCGGCACGTTAACGCACCAAATGGCTCGAGTGACCTTGAAAATACATTGATATGTTATAAATTTGATTTAAATGAAATCAATATGATAATATGTGAAAACAAAGACAACTGGGTTGACATTAATTTCACATTTGATGTCACTCGATGCATTCGGGAAGAGCTCATTCAAGGCAATTAAAAGGTTTCTCTAGTTAATCATACCACAGCTTGTAGCTTTCATAATACCTGTTAGCTCGAAACTTGATTTTCAAATTAAGTATTTTAAGTACACCGTTGCATTTATATGTTTTACAATTTCTAGTACCAAATCAGAGTGCTGTTTTCTCCACAAAATTAAGTGTTTCAACGATTAGCCCAATTAGGGATTGTTTGAAAGCAAATATTAATAATATGAAAAATATAGTCTTCGCTTTTCTTGCTTAATGTGGATTTTGAATGAATTGGGCCGGATTTCCGAACATTAATACTAACGTAATAGAGAGTTTCAATATTACACGTTATGTGAAGAAGTTTTTAAACTATTTTTAAAGATTCAGACTAAAATGATTAAAAATATACTTATCGTAGATCAATTTAGAGTTTTCAGTAACGTTCCATTAAACCACCAGAAATTTTCAAATTGCACTATAGCAAACGACTGTTTGGTTTCATTTCATATAATTGATCTGAGATGATATATGTTGGCAAGTATTCAATTTACTGTTTAACAAATAAAATAAAACAGTTTTGTAGTATAAGAAATAGATATAGAAATTCATCCGGATATAGGAATAAATATAGATATAGCCATATATATATACATATATATACCGATGAAGATGGTGATAGAGATGATTGTTCAACGCTGATTAAAACAGCTCCAAGTTACATTCACCTTTTTGAGTGATATTTGATAGGAAGAGTTTAAACAATTGAGGTCAAAAGTAAGAGATTACAATAAACCTAAAGGTATTGCTTGTCTCATTTTAAACTACATAAAACAAATTCATATAACTCATTGTAATATTTTATCAAAATAAGTCATGAATAGTTTGTTAACCTTGGGAACCAAGCTCTGTTTTTTTCTCAAATTGTGATAAGGTTTTACGCAGACAAGCCAAGCCCTATAGTATAACAGAAAAATGGAATACAATAAAAAATTTTATAAAAGAGGCCATAATCGAATCATGAATAGATTAATAAAAAATAATAAAAACAATTGAATAATATTTTCAGTATAAAAAGAATGAATTGAAAAGTCGACTCAGACCCACAGNTATTATTCATTTTTTCATATTTTCAGTATAAAAAGAATGAATTGAAAAGTCGACTCAGACCCACAGTGTGATAGCCGTCTCCGAATTTTTTTAAAAACAATTTGCCTGAAATTTTCTCAAATCGTTTTCCACCATCATAGTAATTTTATATTAATTAACAATTTAACATGATAATTTCTTTGCAAAATATTTATATTAATGTCAAAGTAATCACATTTTCATTGAATTTTGGCGGGTATTACTGATTCGATTCTGTGTCGTTTAAGTTCTTTAATTAATTATATCTGCGTCATTTTTAATCATAAATTTCGTGGATATATCTGATATTTATTCCTTATTTGGACTTCTGAACGTTATCTGATTTCACTTATTTTTAGCAATATAACCTTAAATAATACAGTTCACCTAATTGGAAACAAATTTGTGGCTACTTTAAAGTAAAAAACTTATTTTGGACCACATAGCTATACTGACGGAATCCAAATTCGAACTTATATCTATGAATTTCCAATTACTCTGGTAACCAAATTTGGCAAGCTTAGCTCGACGCATTCTCTTTAGATTTTCACCACGGACGGACAGACGGAGATGGCCTCCGATTACATGGTATTGGTGTTACAAACGTATAGACAAAAACAATATACACTGACCTATAAATTGGAGACGTGTACAAATATGCTTAACTAAGAATAGATTTTTAAATATAAACATGACTTTTACAGATAAGATGGTACCGCAGAATTGGTATGAGTAATAGCGATTAACGCTTCCTCTTTTAACGTAATTTTGAAAAAAAAAAAAATACAATACGTTCCTATTTTCATATGAAAATTTATAAAACTTAAGTTAATATTCTTTGAAACTCTGTTGTTGGGAAGAAAAAGAAAATTTGAATTATATTTCAGTAATTTTGGTTATTCAAATAAACTCTTTAAAAAAATGAATTTAAAGTTATGTCCGAGAAAATAACGGAGAAATTTTGCTAAAGAATTTAGAAAAGACTTAATGGTGGAGATGATAATAGATGTAATTAGCCAAATTGATAACGGTCACCGAGATCTTCCAACCTAAGGTTGCCTGTATCAACCATTGAACCTTTTCTTAAAAATACCAGTAACATTAAGAAATGCATTTGTATAACAAATGCACTATCTAGAATCATTTTAACAAGCACGGAAATACTCAAGAAGGAGAATTGACTAAATTATTAACATTCTGGATTGATGATCAAACACAGAGAAACACACCGGTCCAGCTGCAGAAAACTCTGCAACTAAGAGTTTTGTTGCAAGTCGCGGCTGATTAAAAATGTTTAATGTACGTATAAATTTAAAGAGCATTCCCAGAGAATCTGACAGTTCTGATAAAAACTGTCAAGGGGATTTTAAAAATAGTTTATTATGTAACAGAAGAAGTATTTCCGGCAGTTTATTTCCACTATTAATGAGATCGGTAGTTTTTTGGATGAAATTGTTGTCAAAACTATTCATCTCAAAAGAAGAAAAATCCGTATTAGGTTTAAAGCCACAGAAGATAGTTTAAACTTGTTATTACCCCATGGCAATGAAGTGCATTTTCTAAACAATCTATGACTATAATTCCAAGAATAATCGATTTAAAAAAGCTTTGTGGATTCTCGACAATGGTCGGAACTCCCTCAAAATTATTTTTACACCTCCAAATACAAGGAGGAATTCGAACTTTCAAGGCTTATTACATTCGAACAACTATAATGCAAGCACTTGAAGCAGTTGGTAGCAATCCATTTTACATGAAAATATTTTTGAAGAAATGAATATCATGAATCCCATAGAAAATATCGGTTCATCATGGAATGCATTTCAACAAAGTTGTCTAAAGAGATGCTAGAACTGCTAGCTTATTAAAACGATTTAAGGTGAAATAATTGATGAACTACTACTATAGGGGATTATTGAAAGAAAGAGAATAATTTGCTATTTCCTGTAGGGAATTTTTGTAGGGAATTTTAAGGAAAACATCTGAAAGTGATTGCCATGGTATTTCCAACAAAGCTCCCATTGCTAGCTTATCGCAAATTCAGCCGGAAAAAGCGGACCAGAAACTCAAGACATAACACAACACGTATCATAAAAATTTTAAGAACTAATCTAGGGATAATCCAAAATGCTTTAGAAGATTTAAAAATGATTCCATTTTCGAAGGGTCATGTGTTTTTAATCAATGAGTAATGAACAGTTTATCACCATACATGGAAATGAAAAAGAAAGAAGAAAATTATTTAAGCAAAGAAGATTGGATACATTATAGGATATGAATATGAATTTATGCAATTTTTGTTGTTGTATGAAAAAATATTTTTTTTGCTAATATCGTGATTGTGATTTGACAGGTGAGATCTATGCTTCATTCCAAATTAAAAATATTTTCATATCAATTGTTTACAAAGGAATGAAGCGACATAAAAAATCGTATTGCTGTAGTTAGCCTACAACGCAAAATGGAAAAGGCGATATGTTTAAAATTTTGCGGTCACTCGAAATGACTCGCAATTTTGTGTAAGGCGCTGTAAAGTGTGCGGAGGAGACTGGTTGAGTACGATACTGTCAAATTTCCGGCCGTCCCCACTCACAGAACTCCTGAAGAGATCAGAGCCTAAATGTAACGCATCGACCGAAACCCGTTGCAGAAACAAAATATCGTGTTGCAGGAAATTAAAATTTCACAAAAATGAAAGAAGATTTGGAACTCCTTGCGAACGAGCGACGTCCTCGAAAATTGCTCACTGACGCATTTAATGAAAACGGAAGCGAATACCAAATGCAAGACAAATTCTGTATATTGTTAACCAGAACGGTCGTGTGTATGATCGGTCATCCAAAGATTAAGCAGAACTCATTCCGATGGTGGAAGAGGCTACCATCCCGCGTCTGTACTGGTAGGGTACAAAGTGAGCCACGATGTCGTTAGCAAGCTTCGTTATTACGAGAAAGAAGTGGAAATATTGGCCATTGTATATCAATCCACTGTCTTGGAACCCATCATGAACCCAATCATTTCTCGCCAACAACCTGGAGCTTTTCCAATCAAACACTTGTTCAGTTCAGAAGTTATTGGAAACAACTCAGGTAGAGTGAAATCAGATCTCAACCCTTTGAATCACTAGTAGTAGTCAGTATCAGAGAGCATGGCTTGCTCTACTCGACACCCAAATATTAACTCGTTGAAGTGAGCCCTTGTTCTTGCAGTAGATAATTTCCCAACGCATTAAGTGTGTTAAGTGTGTGTCTCGCGATCTATAAGTGGCCAGGTCGTCTCAAGTCGTTCTGGAAGGCAAATGCAAGTTATTTCGAATGTAGCAAATAAGATTTGTAGCAAATGAATATATCAAAGAAAATACCAATAAATATTCATTCGTTTTCATTTGGCGTCGATTTTTCGGTGTACCAGTAATTGTGATTTGACTGTTCTGTTTCTATTAACGCTCAATTTTAAGGAACTCAAAATGAGCACCAAACGTAATTATGTGCAATGACTGAGAAAGCTAATCATAATTGATAGTAATTCGTTGTCAGGTTGTGGTTGTTTCGCGGTTACAATGAACCGGCTAAGTAAATCAACTTGGTTTTGACAAAATTATCGGTGGGGATTCATTTATAATGCCGAAGCAGTGGTACTCTTTTAATTGAATTATTTTCAAAAAGATAATTATATTTTGTTATTATAGGGTTTTAATAAAAAAAGAAATAGAATAATTAAATAAATTCAAAAGTTGTTGATTTCCAACTTATAAAGGTTAAAAAATTTGTCATTAGTCGCGCGAATTGTAAATTCATGTTGAGCACATTGGCCTTTGAACAGAAAAACAAACAATCACATCCACTGTAAAATTGGTTTACTCACGCCAGCTGAACATTAAAAAATTTCAACAAGGCGAACCTATATCTTCAATGCAAAACTTTTTGTAATTATGTGCTTATAGTGCTCTGATTGTATATTGTGTTTTGTGTTTACCTATAGAATTCTTGTTATTTGATTTTGTTAAATATATCTAAAAGAAAATAGCAGTTACTCAAGCTAATTGGAATGTTAGGAATTTCAGCTACCATAGCAATTAACTCAAAAATACAGCGAATAGACACAGAAGTACTGCGCACTGTTCAAAATTGGTCTCAACTCATTTCCTGTAGCATCAATCATAATTTTTATTTGAAATTCATGCACTGAATCATTAACGAACATTGTGTTTTTTATTTTTTATTTTAAATTAAACACCCTTATTTCACATTACCACTAAATTTCAGAAACTTATTAAGTATCAAAAAAAGAAATTAAAATATTGATAAAAATTAATTATTACCAGGTGCACATAGAATATATCAACGCACCTACCACTATAACCAGAATGTATGTGCCCATGCATATGTGTGTCCATATATTCGGCTTTGAAAACAAGAAACAATGAGTAAATCTGTGTAAACTGATTTCTGTTAATTTGTAAAATTCGTAAGTGAGAATAACTATGTGACCGAAATTTAGGCTATTTCTATGGCAAATTAATATCCACAACCACATCATTTTATGGTACATTAGAAGCGTAAAAGTTTAGATAAAATTGATATGACCAATTTCAGTGTCAAATATGGGACACTGAAAATGGTCATATCAATGGAGTTTATTGCCAATTTATTGACAAAAATCCGTAGCAGTCAGTAAGATTTGATGATTCAAATGACATTGATGATGTGCATTTGAGCAGTACATTTGGTGCGATTGACTTAATCCTATATTTCATCAGTATAATTTATTAACAGATAGCGAAATAAGAAAAGATACGTAAAAAACATTTCGAAATAAACAACAACCTTTCCAGTTCTGAGAAACTTGAGTTTTATTTGTTTGGACTTCCCCGAAAGGCGAAACACAAAAAAATATACGATAATGACGTATATTGTCACGAATCCAAAGTTCTAATTATATATATGTATACGATAAAATGGGTGTGTTCGACCCACAATTTCTGTTCCCGCACTTACACCAATCATCCTCGAATTCACAACATCCTGGCATATTGTCCTGTTTTTTCAGAAAACCATAATTTTTTCAAATCCATATCGATTGAATATTTCAATTAAAAACACGGCGTGGGGGCACTATGTATTCGAAAGTTCTTAAACATATCAAGATTATTTATATATGTACCCATCAATCAATTGACTGATCCGATTATATGCTTGCATAGAATCAAAAACAAAAATTTCACTAAACGATTACCCTCTATTCGGCTTAATATCCGTCCATCTGGCCTACAGTCCGTCTGTCCATCTATCTATCTACCTGTGATCACGATAACTTAACTTATTTTTAAGATTAATCGCTTAGTTATAGGGTCTGAAAAGATCAAGTTCGTAAGTAAGATCCATAGTAAGATCCATTGTAATCAGCACACCATCGGGTACCTCGGGTACAAAGTCGGACCAATTAAGAAATAACTTTGTTGATATTTTTGCAAATGATAAATTTAATCTCATTTTCCCAGTTGTATTTTTTATACACGTCTATAATTAACATTTGTATTGTTTTTATCCACTAGTTTGTAACACCCAGAATGAATTATCGGACTAGTACCTGTGATCAACAATACCAAACGATTAAAGCAGATATGTCCGTCCGTCATGGAAGCTAAGAGCGGACACATTGAGCTAGATTTACGATATGTGTTTCCCACCATTAAGGGAAAAATCAAAGATCGGATTTCAAACTTTGTTCCGATCTGACCAACACTTCAGGTACCTCTACTACTCGTATGTGGCCCAAAATAGGTGTTTTATGTGAAGTAAGCCTCAAATGCTGCAGTCGCTGAAATTTAGTCATTCAGACTCTTTTGGTATAACCTTTCAATGTACCAAGAATGCGCGACATCAGATAAAGTTGAAAACTAGAATGGTTCTTCTAAATCAGCTTTATGAACAAAATATATAGTTTAAGGTGAAATAAAGAACAAAAATAAATATTTCTTTATAATTTGGAATTCGAATTGACACGATATAACCAATTTGAATTCTTAATATGGGCTTGCAAAATTCGGAGGTACCCGCAATATGCCTATATAGACGAAAAGAAGGTCTTATGCAAATTAACCCGCAAATAATTTAAAAAACCAAGAAAATTTTATAATTGCTTTGACTCGGATACATGCCGTTTAGGAGTTAAATCAGCGTAATTCGTTGGTATTTAGTGGAATTCCCAGTACGGCTATAAATTAAAAAATGAGGGTATTGTCAAATTTCTCGAAAAATTATAATTCAGTATAATTCGAGTAAATTCAAGGATATCGAAAATCCCGATTTCGAAAAAAAAAAAAAAATTCATTTATGTAGATTAACCCCGAAATGCCAATAAAAGTCGATGATGTTTTTGTAATCGAGATGATATTGCGAATTAAAATAGCTATTTAAAATTTGTAATTCGAATAACGTTGATATTGTGAATTAAAAAAGCATGCACAAGAGTAGAAAATATGCAGTCTAATAGACGCTGGAATACTCAAAGTCGACGTTTATAACACTGTCTGTCTATGCTGACTGGAACTTTCTTACTTACTGAATTGACGATATTTGATTAAAGAAGTTTCTTATAAAAACAAAAATGTTAAGTCCACCATTTGGAGGATCTAGAATAGGGCAGGAAATGTTGGCAGAAAATATATAAAATTGAGGTATAGATGGATGTGGATTTTTATTATAATATAAATTTTCGAAAGCTCCAATGAACTGTTGGTTTCATTCTATAGAAAACTAAAAATTTGGTTTGGGATGTGATCGTAGAATTATTTCTGGCTTGGGAAGTTTATATTCGAAAGGTGGTTATACCATAACTTAGGATGAATAGATAGTATTTTGTATTACATTTGCAAAATGTTCATTCTGTTTTCCTAAATGTACCTCGTTATTGCAAAATTTCATTAGTTTTGAGTAATGAACAATAGTTTATTGATAAGAGGTATAAATAATTAAAAGGCGTTTCGTTTTACTGTATTCAATGTCGCTAAATACATCTGTGTAAATTTTGTTTATTTATGTAACACCTATGCATTGGCTTAATCATAAAGTGTGAAATACAATGTGTCCATATATTTTAACATTTTATTCTGTGCAATTGGATTATTGTAATGGGCACCAACAAAGTGAGGGTTGCGGTAACTATGTGCTAAGTTAGTTATAATTTCAAAAACCAAACCGAAGCGAAGGCATAAATTGAATACCTTGGGCTAAGTGATTTTAATGTTAACGCAAGCGTTTCGTTATGCATTACAAATAAAACGAAATTACCGCAGTACGGCTGCAAAAATTCATACTAGCAACATGATTGCTTCGCTTCATTATCTAAGTGCAAAACGATTGCACCTCATTTTGTGCAATGACTCGCCTATGGACATTTGAACCCATGCAATTGTTCGGTTTTTTTCCAAGTTGCAATTATTAACTGTCTAATTTTAATTAAACTCACATGCATTGAATTTGGCAAGTCATACAAAATGTTTAATTTTCAAATTAAAATTCTGCGAATGTTAAGTCATCGTTACTAAGTAGTTGTTTATCCTAATGCCACGCTGCTGCCTATTCATTTTAATAATCAAAATGAATTCGCTAAAATTCTACCCACTATTACTTGCTTTCAACTTTAATTATTATCGGAATCCATTATTATATATTTCTCGTACAAACTAAGCATGGCTGATTGCCTCCTTGGCATTGGGTATGATGTTGCATACAAATATCAGCAGACTTATGTGTATTATGGAGACTTATTACTGCATAACCATAACGTTGCCTAAAAAACTTCAAAACTATTACCACAATTACGGTGATAGAAAGTGTTGATGTCACCATTAGCCCACTATGACAAGAATTCATTTTACTTTTGAAATTGATAACATTTATGAAATGTATGAGAAATATAAACAAGATTTTTAAATATACAACATTACACAATAATGTTTAGAATTTAGTTTTCATAAACCTGACTGCTAAAAATCATATATTACAGCCATCATGATAGATTCAAGAATAGGTCGCAACTGGCTATATAATACCAATCAGTCACTTATCTTTTATATACAAAATTATTTATAATTCTTAATTATTGACAGGAACATAATTTGTACTTTAATAAGTATACTTAAAAGTAGAATAAAAAAAGATCAACGTAAAAGTCGGTCAAGACCAACTACTAATACCCATCAGTCATTCAATCTATAAAATAATGAAATTATTATTACAGGAATAGCAAATTTCATTAACTTCCGATGAAAAATGTGGTATTTACTTTTTAAGTAATATTGGGGATTAAACGCTTATANTGTGGTATTTACTTTTTAAGTAATATTGGGGATTAAACGCTTATACGAAGTATCCAAAATTATTCATCAAATTATATAGTATTACAGCAAAAACCGAAAAATGCTTTGATTCCCAATTTCGGCACAATGCAATGTAACACTTGGCTACAACGCTATTTCCGGGTAATCGGGATAACGATATGGGCGAAATCAATCTATAATTTTG
>JXOS01152826.1:470-10489 GCA_001015075.1 Cirrula hians
CTGAATATTAGTTATGGTGAGGTTATGGCTAGGTTGATTTTCAATAATTCAATTACTATTTACTCAAATTCAAATTGCTCTTCTAGAAAATGTCTTTTTAATAGCCGTTTTCTTTTGAACACATCGCTAATATTTAACAGTCTCGCAGGTAAATCATTGTAAAGTCTCGGTATTGTGCAGTGCAAAGTGTTCATGCTATACAGATTCCAAAATTTTGCAGTCTTATCTCTGCCTTGCATTTTTAGGCGCGTCAAGTGAGTATAATCTATCACTTGTCTGAAGTCATTAATATCGTAGAATTCATTAAGAATTTTTTTATTGTTTTAATGTTTATTTCGTATTTTCAGTGGCTTGCATAGCCGTTTAAAACGTCACAGGTTAGATATAGACATAAGGACACCGCCCACAAAAGGATGTTTTTTTTTTTTTAATTCTATGAACATATCTCCAACAAACATGTAGGTGAAAACAATGTTTTCAATGGTTTGGAAACTGTGCACAGACCCATAATGAGTCCTGTCTATGACTAAAGAGTATAAACTGAATTTAATTTAATGAACGTAACACTAAATAAATTCATTTCAGTTAAGCAAATATTATAGAAATCTATTAAATTACGTTAGAGGGGTATTGTGGAATGTGGTAAACATAAGAATGTCAAAAAATTTTGAAAGCCAACAGACATATCTGAAACATATTCCATTAATGCACGTGCAATGTGGTATGCCACCATATCATATCTGCAGACATGATTCACCACTGAAAGTAATAGAAATGGGATTATTATTGTATATTTTATGTATTTGCTTGGACATTTAAAAATGTAGCGTAGTCTATGAATATTTGCAAGCAAATTCAGCTGATATATGGTTGCTTTTCTTACCTAATATTGCACTATTTACTACTTAGATTATTATTTCTATGAAACATGAAGATAATTTAATTAAAATTAAAATATTTTATACCCTATTGAATTTCCCTTCTAATAACTCAATTTTACATTTTATAAAATAACAATTTAAATTTATTTTACGATCATAAAATATAAACTTTGCATACAGCAGTATACAATGAAAAGTCAACGACAGCACCTTTAATTCCCTCTCCGCACTTCATTGAGGTTGATTAAAAAGAATATGTATTGAATATCATTCATTTTTTATTACTTGTATTGCTGCAATGTCTGGATCTCAATACAATTGCAAATATATCGACTTTTTTGACATTCGAAATTTTGCGTTGCGCTGCTAATATGTCCATTTTTATTTAAACACTTTCCATATCTTGTGTTCATAGATCTTGGCTACATTTTCAAACGTCCAAGCCTATCTATAAAAAATGCAATTATCATTCCAGTTTTTTTTTACTTCTTTTATTGCAAGGTAGCAAAGGCAATGCAAAAAGTTTAAAAACTTTTAACTTTAGCGCGTTCTTCGCTTGCAAAGTTGAAAATACATCGATTACGAACTAATTAAAAAATTGTTTATAACATACAAATATAAATTATAAACTTACAAGCACATCACTTTAACATTATTTGTCATCAATGTTTTTGTAGGTATTACCTTGATTAAAGCCTAAATATTTTTATAAAATAGTGTAAGACGCTAACAAAGTGGTTGCATATGTGCTTGCCCAAATTTATCTTTGAAGTTGTTCGCTTAACCGGTGTTGCTTGTATTGCTTTATTTGCGTTGCTTTGCCTATGTGTTCACACTATTTAGGTCTCTTATAATCAAAACTAGCCTTAAATATACTAGAAAAATGTTTATTAATCCTATACTGACAAGTTGTTGGAATCAACTGAGTATGCACATCAAAGTGAACTATTGAATGCATAAAGTGTATTCAAAATTTGTTTATTTTAGTAGGAGTTCTGAGGACAGGATTGGTTGAAGAAAAGAAAACAAAAAAAAGGAAGAGGGCAATCTTTTTTTATGAAAATATTTTTAGAAACGCACATTTATATAGGAATTTTAACGCATTTAGGTTGAGTATTAAACGACTATAAAAGATACTCGAAATTATGTAGAATTTAATGGAACGTACAAAAGCCTAACGCCCATATTTTAAGAGTATGAGATGAATATTTGGTAAACTTGCATAACATTTGCTCCCAATTACCCGGAAATTAGTATAACAGCCAGATTTTTGCATCGCATTTTACTGAAATTTGGTGTGAAAGCATTTTCGGGTCATTGCCATAACAATATTCAAATTGAGCAAGATGGATCCATGGATCCAATTTTAGGACCTTGCATAGAACGCTTAACACTGATTTCACGGTAATTACAGTGCTTCCGAAATTTAATACGATATTTTGCGTTATTTTCATAACCTTCTTCTATTTGAGTAGAAACAGATACATATCACAGGCCTGATATGCTTTACTGGCCCAAGTCATCGGAAGTTACTGAATTTGGTTACTGGAATTTGGTAATCCTCAAAGTCTTGATGATTCTATAAAATGAGTGATTGATGGACATTTCGAAGTTGGTTTTGACCGACTAATACGTATATCTTGTTTTTATACTCGTAGTATGTCTCCAAAAATCATATACTTGGTAATGATTAATTCTATACATTATATAGTTTCCAAAAAGAACCTATAATACCACAAGTCAATGAGTGATGGATATTAACATGCTTTCCCTATTAATGCATTTTACTAGAATTCACTTTACGTAAAACCAAGCAACTGAGCGCGCTTACCGTAAAAATGGCAAAAGTTGGTATTAGTCTTGCAAGCGGGTGTTACTAGGGGCCACGGAACCAATTGAATAACAAACCTTCTTCTCTCCGAAAACAAATACCACCACGGAAAACAAAAACCATTACAAGACAATCACAATGCTGATCGTACTATATGGTGCCCAAGGATTGAATGTGTACTGGATATTTTCAGGAGGAAAATCCCATGTACGATAAATGGATCTGACAGCAACGATGGTGGAGTGCACTTTCGGTAGAAACAGTAGTTGTTTGAAATCCACTGCGATGTTTACATAACCAAACCAATTAATAATGATTGATTAGGACAACCCATTATAATGTAATTAAGTAAATTCAGCGGCAAACATTCAATGTGTCGGAAGTTCTTAACCCATTTAGACAAATTTCATAACGATACGCAATTGCGTTAAAATCAATTTTTGAATTCTTACAGTATTTTTTCTTTATGGGATACAAGGGAAAAAATTATGTAAAATAAAATTTGAGTAACTGGGGAAAAAGCATTTATAGGTGTTTCGGTTAGTTATGGCTACCAATTTAAGGGTCCGTGCATAAATTCTTCGACTGATTCACTAAGAATCTGTCATGCTATGTCAACAACTTCAATTTAAACTGCTTGCATAGACAGCTACTTTGAAGGCAATAGGTTTAGTGGTGGTATTTTAAAACAATTTACTGATATTGCTCAGATTCCATAAAATCCATTTCTGTGTTTCCATTTAATTTCAACGACAGTGAGGGTAATTTTTTATGAATATATTTCTAAGCAACATATGTTTACATTTCAATTTATCAGATACTTTCTATAATATTCCCAGTGTGTGATTGCTTTGCAGTGTTCATCATTTGCATGCCGATTTAGACTACCTCATAAATTTATCAATATTTTTTGAACCAACGGTTTTATGCTGCCACAACGTATGTCGGTTTAAAGATTAACTCGTACTCAATTTTTGAGTACATTGGAGTAATTCGTGATACCTTTATGCTTGACTCTGATTAGGGACAAACTGTGAGCTTGCATTTTTCCATTGATGAAATACAAACACTTCGTAGAAACCGTAGAAGTTCGGACGGCAGCAATAGAAATTAAAATAAATAACCTCTCCATTGTTCCCTTTTACATTTATACAAAAGATATTGATAAATATTTCTTTAACCTTAGGATTTACATTATGTTGCCACTAAGCGTTGTTCACTAAAACGTCGTTTGTCCCTCTTTAGCGAAATCTTACTAAGAATCACATTAATTTCATAATTCCATTAAAAATAATACGGAAAGTATGTGTAGTACCGTGTACTATTGAGAGAGAGCACAGGGTTGTAACAGAAACTGGGTTAAAAAAAAAAAACCAGTATAAATCAGAAAATGACAATTGCTTAAATAAGCATATGAGGGGAAAAAGCGAACACAAACCTGTTTACTTGCATTCGAGCTAGCTTTGTTTTGATAGCGATTGTTGTTATAGGCAAATCAATAGGTGAGGGATAACCTTGTGTGAATTCTATTATTTATTTAAGTCAGATTCACTGATAAAGTGTCGCATTCGGAAAAAAAATTCTCCTCAAAGAGAGTTTGCTGAACTATGATTCACGGATATAGTGTTGCACTTTTAATCAGCTGAAATGTTTTGATTTGTCAGATTTTCGTGGCTGCTTAAATTGTGGGACATTTTTCAGTTGCCATAAGTAGTATAATTACAGAGTACTGCTATGGCGTACCCTAATAATGTTCAATTTTTCTATTGATTTATATCACATAATTTTATTTATAAAATGTAAAATGCCAGATCATAAAACTTAATCAAATTTATTTTTAATTAAATCAATATTGAATGCAAGCATATATCTTTCTATCTTCTATAAAATTGTTAAAACTCCAAAAACTTAGCTGTGTTGCAATTATAAAAAGTGTTCTTGCAAACATAAAGTGTTCACTGCTGACCCTCTATGTCATTAAATCCATGCATGGCTTTGCATTGTATCTTCTAAGAAGATCAGATGACAGGATCTAAAATTAAATATTTCTCTTTAGTTTTGAGTTGAATATGTATTAGTACTGCGGTGGTTATGGAGGCTTATTCGTTGATTTGATTTTTAAACCACCGTTACCTTGCCGCCCATCGTGCTTGCCAGCGTTGTGTTTTTCTGTTATATTTAATCAGCAATATTTTTGTGCTAAATAAAATCACACAATCATTAGAAAATAATAATATTTTTGTTGATGGTTTTTTTTTGTTGTTTTTTACTACACTGTATTTTATTTTATAGAAGCAGGTACGTGTTTTCATATCTCAATTCGACTTTAAAATATTTTGTTTCTCTGTGTAAATCGTTTTCTTATATGTGGCTAAAGCTTTGACATATTTATCAATCCGAAATAAAATTATCTTTCTTTTATTTGTGGACGTTTATTGTGGCTTGGTAGTACCCTAAGCGGTTTTCCGTTCATTAAGAATTGTTACGAGGGTTATAAGCAATTAAATTCAAACTAAAAACGGAATGTATTAGGAAAACACATATCCCAATATACCCAAAAGTAATGCGAACTCTTTCAGCATTTATTATGGTACAGTGACGATCAACATGCTGTAAAGTGAAATGAATATTGTGCCTGGTTCAAAGAAATGTCATAAAATTATGGCAACGAATTCTTCAGTAATGAACATATTCCTTGTACGCAACCAACTCGTTTTCTTGACTTGGACTCTATTTATTATGTGATTTGTTGACTGGTTGCTCAAGTGGGCCATTGAAGCTTCGGTAAAAGTAAAAACTGCCATAGGCATATCAGTTGAATACGGAGATTGTGTAATGGACTTACCAACATTCGTGGACACTGTCGGTCTTGTACTATGTTGCGTACGAATTTCATAAGTTTTCTCTCCACAAACACTCGTTTAAATCGACTCAATTTCTGAGACAAGGAAAGTGCAGTATCTATCTCATCCATAGCAAAACGAAATGGACAGCACATTTTGAAAGGTATGCAATATATGCATTTCCGTAAATTTATTAATTATTATCATTTTACAGAATACCAGCACCGAATTTCCACCTATTAAAGAGAAAAGCGTATTTATACCGATCAATGGTAGTAAAGAGAAAAAAAGAAAATAAGTTTACAACCACATCAAATGGCAGATATAGACATTCAATCATTATACCTCAATGTCTAGCATTTTTATATCAATTACATAACTGCTATGCAGGGCATCCGTAAAATATCTGCTTTAGGCGTTATGCTTTTCTATTTTTGCAATTCTCGAATAACTTATTTTTAGATGATAAAACAAATAAATGGGAAAAGTTCATACAGTTCTTCAACATATGCAAACGCAAAAAACAAAAGCAATTAAATCGTAATTGGCATATACAGNAGTTCTTCAACATATGCAAACGCAAAAAACAAAAGCAATTAAATCGTAATTGGCATATACAGAACTTTGCCGACCAGCCAAATCATGCAACGTTTTACATACCGTTGAACGAACATTTTTTCGATATTTTCATTGCAACCCGCAAGTTAATCACACCGAACTTTTCTTTTTCAACAATGTGTATTTTCAATAGAAAAAATTATAAATGATTACAATTGTCAACCCATTATCTATTGAGTGTCGCCGCTATTTTTATACCCATCAGACAATAAACTGGGTAACTGGGTGGTAAAGTCTGAAATGCATAGAAATAATCATTTCCGACTATAGGTTTCATGGAGACATATGCATAGAATGCAATAAAAATTCAAATGAGCAATGTCCGTTTCTCTGTGACCTTGATAACTTGAGTAATTTTTGCGATAGATTCATGAAATTCGGTTTCTGTACAATTTTTGTAAGATCGATTTCGTGAATGGGCAAAATCGGTTCATAACTTCGGGTAACTCCCATATATAGTTTGTCTTACATCGCATATATTGATATTTGGTATAGAAGCATTTTGCGGTCCTGGCCACAGCATTCTAATTTTTCAGCGAAATCGGTACACAATTTCGGGTAGCTCCCATATCCGTTTACTCCGGAATTCACGAAAATCAGTAAATAATCCAGGTGTTTCATTGCTTGCTACTGAAATTTGGTATGGTAGACAATTTGAGAAAAATCGGTCTATTACTTCGGGTAGTTCCCGAGTTAACGTTTATTTTTCATTTTACGGAAAAAGCGGGAAAGCCATGTGTTTCATCGCATTGTGCTGAAATTTGGTACGTAACGGGTTGGTATTGGATCCTTTTTGAGTCCTTGCCATAACATATAGAGTATTATTTAAACCCATAATCCCCTACTGCAAAATTCAATCGCACAATGGGATTGGGCCGTTGTGGGACACTATTAATCAAAAGCTTCGAAAAAATAAAGATCACAAATAACGCAAATCTTCGAAAACATCCACTGGTATGATCAGCATCACTTAAAAATGCATTAAGCCATGCCCCGCTGTATATCTGTGAATAGTAACTAGAATGAACGCCCTGATCTACATTTGATAAACAGCATAAGGGCTAAACTCATCGATCGACGTTTCAGGCACCTCTACTGACAGGCCAGTTGAAAGCAAACAATTAATAAGACTTTTATACCATACAATTTTTTAATAAGTTGAAATTAATTACCACACGGAACTTTTTTTTTTTATGGCAAGAAATAAGTACAAAGTAGAAATCTTACAACATATGAGTAAAAATATTGTTTTTAGTGCGACACTAGACTAGTGTGTCTAGTTTAGATAAGCGTTCGGTGAGTGTTTTTTATCAATTTGATTGGTAAAAATGGGTTTTGGGTGGGATTTAATTGAATTCACACATAGGGTCTACCATGTTTTATGTCGGTATGTCAATATGGAACACCTTTAAAAAAGTAATTCAACCGACCTCTTTATGTATTTCTTATTTTTATTTATTTAATTTATTATTTTATTTATATTTGATCCTTTCTATATAAATCGATGAATTTACTTCTGGTTACCTCATAACAATGTAAATAAGTAAGAACATTACAAGATAATAAAACGATCAAGAAACGTAAGAAAGTTACTATCGGCTTAGTGAGATATACATTGTCTCCGAATTGTTGAATACACAGATATTTACATTTTCCTCCAATCACGTATATGTCGGTAACACTCATTATTCATATTTATTACCACTCGATAAGAATTTTCGGTGAATTTGAACATTTTTTAATTGTTTGTTGTTTGACTGAATATTGCAGCCCAAGCACATAGGCGCTGCTAAAAATGCATAGTCCGGACAAAGCCATGAAGCAAATAGCGCCCTCAATGCAGGACCCTTGTTACCAATTGCCACAATATATTGGGAACAATTTTAGGTTCCTTAGACCTAGTTCATATTACGTCCGTAACTCTTTTGACGTAAAAGAAAGTATTACAGACATTTTTTTTACGAGAATGATAAACTGGTTTAATTTAATGTATTCACTTACATTTCAATTCAAGTGGCGGTCCCAACAATAATGAAAAAATGATTCACTTTATCGACCAATATCAAAATCAATATAGAATTTCAATAATGTACTCGACATCTGCGTCACCTTCTTCGAAAGATAAGAGTTTAATATCCAAATATACTTCAAAAGCTTCTGCCAAACTATATGGCACGTCGATATAGGAATTTGCGACACTACGTATTATAAGCATAAATAAGTTTCATGTGGTTTTTCTTTTCAAAAATATATAAGTATTTTAAGTCGCAAGTTACTAATTTTTCTGGTAAGGGATGGATTTTTTCGCGAAAAACATGCCAGCCCTTTAGCGGCTTTCCATACATCGATCAATATTTTGACTTCATCGTTGCAATATAACGTAATCGTGTCTGTCATCGTATTGCGTCCATTTTTCCCGGAATGCTCCTCTCATCAAGCGCATAAATTTTCGACTGAGGATTTCCCCTGTGATATTTTCATTCGATTGCAACAGCTCATAATACACCACACCCAGCTTGTTCCACCAAATACGCAACATGATCCTCTCGCTATGAATATTCGGCTTCGGAGTTAATGATGAGGCATAGGTGGGTGTATCCAAACGTTGCCCGATGTTTTAGGTTATTATAATGGACTCACTTCTCATCGCCAATTACTATTTGATGCAAACACCCAAATTTCCTACCTTTCGAATTGTTCCCATTGCTTTAAACGTTGGCAGGTTCAGTAACTCAGTGTTTTTGCGAGTTCCTCTTGTATTTGTGGTAGATCCTCATCGAGGCTTGCCACTAATTCTTCATCCTCACTCATTAATGGCTATTCGGTTCGTTCTTCGTCTTTAATTTTTGACACGTTTGCCCAGCTAGAGCATGGTCATCAGAAAGTTTAATGAAAATACGATGATTTGCGCCAGATTTTTCCTTCATATTGATGTAAAACTCCCTGCAAAAACACATTTTTCGACACTAAAGTTTACATTTTCAGAACACCAACAAACCAAAATGGCGATATTGCCAGATGAAACAATGGAATAATTAAATTGTAGCGATATCGTTATCGAAACCGCACAAACTGATTTATGCACACTATAACTCTAAACTTATAGTCAAAAACGTTGATGATATGAATCGAACAGAATACTAGGAATTTTCAATGAATTAAACACTATAACCAAAAATTAACAAATTGGTACAACAACACCATTAGCATTAAATATAATATTCAATTTAAGCGACTGTATGTTCGACGAGCAAACCATATTGAAATCATAAACACATTAAAAAATTTCACTGAACTTTTTGAACTACTGGTCTTGATATTTGTATATTTTCTCGTTTTTATGGATATAAAGTCGAAACAAAAACAATTTCTTTTTTTAAACTTACCATATCTGTGTTAAGTAAGGAACCTTACGTCACACAGTTTTTCAAAAAAATATAATATTCAAAACTAAGTAACTTCATATTGCAAGTTAAAAGAAAAAAAGAAAAAAAACCTGAAGGTTATGACAACATATAAGTTAAACGTTGGGTAAATCATGAAATAAAATAATCGTTTTACTAACATAACAATGAAAAAGGAGACTGTTAAGTTGAGGAAATTTGTTATTTGAAATTTGAATAATGTTTGTTCATTTGCTGTACTCCCTCTTAACATTGTTTGTACACACATTACACATATGTATGTCCTCAATAATATTTGTGGCCAGTTTTTCATTAAACTTTTTTTTCGGACCAGAAAGATGTACGAGAGTATCCTCTGATTTGTATACAGTCATTTCAATTTTTGATCTACACTCTGGTTATATTTTTGCTAATTTTGCTTAGGACTCTACTGCTCTACTGG
>JXOS01154168.1:0-10463 GCA_001015075.1 Cirrula hians
AAAACATGTTGGCATAAGTGCTTGTATCAAACGGAAAATACTTCTAATCGCATGAAATTTTATAAAAAAATTCACCTTACTTTTTGAACACAGTAGTATATCAAGTAGACAAACTCCTACTGTGGGAATTTGCGAACCTATATCATTATTTATTATGTTACATATAAGTTTGACCANCGTTGGCATAAGTGCTTGTATCAGACGGAAAATACTTCTAATCGCATGTAATTTTATAAAAAAAATTCACCTTACTTTTTGAACACAGTAGTATATCAAGTAGACAAACTCCTACTGTGGGAATTTGCGAACCTATATCATTATTTATTATGTTACATATAAGTTTGACCATATCCTCTTCAAAGTGATATTTATCATTTAATATTGATAAAATATTGTAATATTGATAAAATATTATAATATTGATAAAATATTAAATTTCAATGAGAAATTTGTAATAAATTTTAGATATTTCATGCTTATTGGCTATTGATCATAAGTTTTTCATTTAATATTGGGGCTAGACATAAGCAGTTTTATGCTTAACATTCCATTTTGGTTCAATCCCTCTCATATGCAGTTTGTAAGTAAGCAGTTTGCTATTTGTACCTATAACCCAATGGCGTAAATGAAACAGTGAATTTAATGTAATATTAATTGTAATAATATCGTACGTGGTTATACGAAAGCATAAAAGACTCTGCTAATACTGTCAGCAATCTTTTGCTCCTTTAACATTCTTGTAAGAAAATGGGACATGAATTCAAATATTTATCTCTTGCCTTTCATTAATTAAGCAATTAGGGGTTATCAGCACTTCATTATATCATAATTTTTTAATAATTTTAAATGAAAATGAGCGGAATCATCATAATTTTAATTTTGGTAGACAATTCATTCATTAAAAAATCGGAAAATTGTGTACACTCTGCTTGTACTTATAGGTAGATAATTGCTTTGATGAAGACACCATAAAAGTTTTAATTTGATTGATCAATATTTATGGTAGATATATCCAAATGCCAATAGATTTATTTAATTTTTATAATGATCTACTGGAAATAGAAACCAAAATACAAGCCAAATTTCATCCCGATATTTTATATACTGTTACTGAGAAACTTATATTCCTAGCAGTAGATAGATAGAAAGATATGGTCAGATCGGTTCCTGACGAGTTTTTTATCATATATGATATTTAAATTAACCTTTTGGAAAGTTAACTTAGATGTCAGGTATTTCATCGCATGCTACATAAATTTGTAACTTAACCGTTATTGTCACGTTATTCACTTTTACTTAAATGAGTAAATACCAGTTGTTTCATCGGAGGTTACTGTAATTTGGTATTATTTTAATATTTTTATGCTTTCTAAATTCTACGTTCGTTGAATTTAATTGATTGTTGTGGTTAATTTTGTTTAAAACCCTCTTTTCAGACAAAACATGCGGGAGGTGCCTCCTATTTTCGTCCAATCATGCCCATTTTCAGTACATACATTGTTCAAATGTATGTATGTACCTTTTGTTTTCGCCCAATTATGCCGATTTTTGGAAAATATTTAGATGCTATCATTACACACCTAATTCAAACTTCGATCTAATATTGTTCCATAGGATATATCTGTTAAAGTTAGTAAATCTTTGCTAATTTATTTGGCGACGTGTATAAACGTTGTTGGCAACTTCAATCAATCAAATGTGCAATCGATTTGATCACTTTGTGATTGATGGATTGGTTTTTATAAACAGCCGAAACACAGATTTTATGATGATGGAGTTCTAGTGTTCCGTAAAAATTGCCTAATCAGTGTAAGGCCTTATGTAAAAAAACAGGTCGAATCTCATTAATACGCAGTAAATCTATCGAATGCCTCACGATCTAGTACTGGTTCATCCACAGGAGCGAATTAACCTATCAAGGAAGTAACTGGATTTTAGAGAGCTTTTTAATTCAATTGTTTAGTGAGCTATTAGTAGCACCTGTGAACGTCGTATCATAGGGGATTCCGTTGAAATGAGAAACTTAACACTCGATGTGGTAAAAGTTTCTCCAATCTGTGAAAATCCAAAATAACATCACTGCGGTTATCAAACGTAGGATTACTCATGGGAGCAGGTGTTTCTACGGAAGCAGTAAGCAATTGAATAGTAAATCCTGCTTTCCCACAAATAAAACCATAATATACGAGAAGCTCACCATTGCGGTCAAACTTCCAGGATCCAAGGAATAACGCGGTAGGGCGATATCGATTTACTTCAAAGAATTAAAATCCAGCGGTTCCGTTGACTTGTTCATATTGCACCAGCAGTCACAGAAGAGGCAGACCGTAACTAGCGCCAGCCAGCAAAGAGTAAGGAAGACGTAACATTGCTAAGTCCAAGACCTGCATGAAATTGTTCTAGCCAATTATGAATGTTTCAATGTGCATTTAATACTATAAACTATATTATAATGTTCGCAATAATACACTTCAATGAAAGCTGTTTTGGTATAATGGTCGATGACAACGTCGGGTAGGATGATAAAAGAAAAGTGTATTTTGTAGTACTTAATAGAATTTGATGTACATAGTAATTATTACCGTATTTGATCATATTTATTTGAAAATTTCCTTATTTAAGAAATACATCAACTTACATTAAGAGCCATTGAAAACAGAGTCCATTTAATTTTCAATTTTTAATTTTTTTAATTTTCCATTTTCTTGTTCGTAGAATATTTTACATTTAAAAGAAATCACACTATTAGCAAAGCTTTTGAAGTAAGCTCGTCTTTTCTTTCTATAAAAATTATTCAATTAATGCTAATGTAACTTTCCTTTTACACATTGAATGATTTTAATTAATATTCATGGAAATATGTATGTATATCTTCAAACGAAACAAAAATTAGTAAATCTGAAATATCTTCGACTTTAAATGGAGAAATTTGCGACAATTTGTTTTATGTAAATATTAAAAGTTAAACACAATAACATAAATACGTCAGAGGTGCACCAAACTATTTACTGGTATGCGTGAGCTTAAACTTTTATTCCATACTTCAATTTCATTTTATTTAACATTGTTTCTTTGCTTCTGTTCGCCATTTTTGTAAACATTTTTTTAACAAATTATTACATGGTATTGTATTAAACTTTTTTGTATTTATATTTTTCAATTATTTATACAAGCATTTTTAAAAGTTATTTCTTAACTACAACTACCTTCTACATATGAATAAATAACGAATTTTTTATATACGCGTATATTGGGTTCATTTAAAATAATGGTATTTTATAGGACTGCGTCTTATAATTGTCATTATTTAAAATGTTTTACGTTTTGGACCTGACGTTTCAAATACAAACAGTTTTGCAGCTTTAAGTCGCGAATAATAACTATTGACTGAATGTTTTTCAATTAACATCCGCTCAAGTTAATCTCGACTTCAAGTTAGTGAGCTTTGAAGCTTTAAATAAAATGTCATGTTATTAAACAAACAAAAGCTTCAAAGCGCACCTAAGACCTGCTCTCCATTCGAAAATTTTTTAAACAATATCCAACTTCCACTTTACTGTATTATGTAGTATAATCATTTTAATGTCATATCTTTGGTTAAGGTGCGAAATGCATTGAATTTTTCCCACCAGCATGATTTATATTACTTTTATAATTAATATATGGCATGTGGAATTTGGTTATTGCTTCGTTAAATTTATTTATCGATTAATGCAGTATTTTTGAACTTAATATTAAAATTATATTCTATTACAAGGATTTTTGTTGCATACTACATATTATATATATATAGTAGTATAGTATACTTAGGGTTCCAACTTTTCAATTTATGACCCAAAAACAATTTCAATAATTTTTGATGCTGTTTAACATAAAACACTATTTTTATATATATAAAAGTGCAACATTATTTTTTAATGTTTTCAATATAATTCGTTTTCATGTGTTGTAATAAATTGGCACATAGAATAGACGTGATTGGTTAATAACGCCATCTGGTGGCATATGAACACCCTTACAACAATATAGTCATCTCTTTCATCCGAACTGTGTTCTCTTCAACTGCTATGCATAAATAAGGAATGGAGTAAGTGTTAAAGAGAACAAATCTAATTAGAAGAGAAATTGAAATGGTGCAATTGTTCTTGTTTAACCCAGACGGGATATAGCGATAATAAAAGTTGCTCTGTAATACAGAAAGGGGTCGTATAGAAACAAATCATTAATAAACAAAACAACTAGTGCACAGATTGCCACAAACATTTACACAACGAGAGCAATAATTATTACATGTTCACTTAACATAACAAAATGAACTTTAAAATGGGTGAAAATAATAAAATTTTACCTAGTGATATGAAAAATAATCTAGTGATATGAACTTACCAAACAATATCACTTCTTGCTGTATTTACTTTATAAATGAAAGCTGTGTTGCAAAAAGGCTACCAATAAGCCATTGAAAGATATGAAAAAAAAGAAACACCTTAAGTAAACTATCTTTATGTAATGGAATAAAGAAATATACAATTGGTAATATTTTATATTAAAAATGAAAATCTAAATGACGGCCGCATGTGTAATATGATTAATGCTGCATTTAAGAAAACATGATAAATAAACTACAATGTTTTTAAATTTTGTGAATTCTTGTTGGCTTGAAAATTGATAATAATTGCTAAAATCCAAAATCTATATCAATTGTGTCTATAATATAAATTTTTTCTAACATGAAGAAGTTGTCTACGACTAATTACATATTAATATTTCGTATTTCCATTTGCGTTGATATAATAAAAGCCTAAAACACTATTTTCAAGATAATCTCGACAAAAAGTTTCTTACAAAACAAAAATAAAACATCGTCGTTTAACCTGTCTTCTAAAGAAAACTTTGAAAAAATAACTAAATAAATAACTAACAGATAAAATAAAACAAGTACATATATATCGTGAGCGGATGTGTGTATCTAGTAACAAATATAAAGTAATATTATGGCATGTACAAACGGACTTATGATGTAGTTGTGTTGTGTTTGACTTTGGAATAACAAAAAATAAATAAACAAGGAATAAAAAGAAAACTACAAAAACAATCCGTGTGGACAGAACATACTAGCCCAAAGGAACGAAGGAAGCACTTATACAACGCTGCTTTTTCTATTCTGTTTTTTGATTACAAGCAATAACAAAAGTAACAATAACAAAACACATTACAATTGCAAAAAATTTAATATTAATAGTCACAATAAAATTACTATAAAAATTTCTTTTTAAATTTAATAAAATTTATTATCGAGGAAGGCTCCAAAATAACGATTGTAAAAACATCAATAATATAAAAAATATAAAAAAGGTTGAAGCTAAACATGGCGTCAACATTGCATAAAGCAACAAATAATGATGATAATATACAACCGATATTAAGTATCCCTCAAGAACAATTGAAACAACATAATATTCATCACATGGAAAATGTAGATATCAATATTAATACTCAATTAGTCAATGAAGATGTAACAACAACAAATAAAAGTAGTACACAAGAGCATCAAACAGTTTTAACATTACAATCTAATGGTGGAATTCAACAAAACCAACAAATCGGCCTTGGCATATCTTTAATGCAATCATCACCGCCACCGCATAGCTATCGCCATTCTCGAGCATATCGTCATTTCAAAAATCCACCGCAACCCCATATGTGCATACGTACTATTACCGAAACTGGGGAAGAAATTTTTATAAATGTCTTGAGTTGGACACGCATTGTTATTCCACAAGAACCTAGTGATCCTATACCATTATACGGGGGTATGCGAGTAAGTACCACTTTGCCCTACCGTAAATTAAATTCTGATCATATTGTTTTTAGGTACCACCTGGTAGTCCGCGAAGTCCGCCAATTGTTTTTGCTGTTATGGCCAATCCCGAAGTTCTCAAGGATTCGGGACGGCATAGCAAAGATGTGGAAGAACGCCGTGCTATGGTTGAATTAATGTGTGATTTTGTTGAAGCGATGAATCCTGGCATTAAGCTGATCAGGTACGTGTTTTAAGTTATTCAATTAACGTATATGGACGCAGATACATCAAACGGCATTCGTTTGAAAAAAAAAGTCTTTGAAATACCAGATTTCCTACGGGAACAGCCGCTAAGATAATCTAATAATATTGGTATAATAGTATATATAGAATTCTCAGTAGTTTTATTGAGCACCTTAAAAGGGATTATTAAAGTTTAAAATAAATTGTTCCACTACTCTTAATGTCGCAAAATGAAAATGCTAGCACATGGAACAACTTATACAATTTAAACAAATAAAAAAAACTTCATAATTTTTCTGCTTTTATTCTACAGAAAAACTTTATGAAAAAAAAGTTATGCTTGAATCTTAGAAACTTTAAATGTGGCACGCCAACTTTCTTAAATTCAGTCAATAAATTTGAATCTTTAAATGTCAATGAACGGTTACAATAAAAAAAATATTTTCAGATGTAGGACATCATGCAGTTTTTTTTTTAAATTTTAATTAACAGCAATACAAGTTGCTGTTTCATTCATCTTGAGATGAAGAATGTTTGGGAAATTGAAAATATGAGTGATGCTCTGTTTTAACTTAAATTAATACTGGTTTTGTCCATAGAAAAACAGTTATTTTTCATGATGCATAATGATTTTATTTGAAATGCTAAAGCATCTAAATCTTGTAGTAGTGACATAAAACACATCAACCAATCATGGCATTAATTGAATTATTTTTCAGAAACGCTATTATTCTTAAAGATCGTGATATCTCTGGTGAGCTTAAAGATGTATGGAATGCTGTACAAGCACAAAGAGATCGTGAACGCGAAGAACAAATATTGCAACAACGACAGCAGCAACACTTTCATAACATAACAACGCAGCAAATGTTCCCTAAAACAAATGAACAAACAAATGTCAATCAAGTCACAGGTTTACACAAGACGAAACAACTAACCAGCCCTTCACAAACTCTTAGGCCGGCACCTGATTCAGAAGATGTAACTGATGTATTTGGAATAATTAGCAAAACTGATATAATGGAAAAAATAAATGAAAATTGCCGAGCACCTGCCATCGCAGTATCACCAACACCATTACATTTGCCACCTCATAGCAATACTACAAGTCATAGTCAAATTTTTGAAAGCAAACAAAATCCACTTAATGTGATGGAAAATACTCAAAATGGACCCACAAATCAGGACAATATCGATATAGAAACTCATTTGGTTTATCCGCACCAAATAGAGAGTGACAATGCTCCATTAACAGGCAATGATCAAATCGATGCCAAGCTAAATAATGGCCATATTGATGGTGATGCTGTTAAATGTGAAAGTCAACATGCTGATAAAAATTATAAACCAAACGCACCAAATGCCTCGCAAACTATTGCACTTATTAAACATGTAGATAAGAATTCGCAGAAACATCAGCAGCCCTTCAGCATTGATCATACAAATAAAAAAAATGCATCTAGTAATAAGCAGACAACGACGATTTTAAAACAAAATACCCCTTCGTTAGGGAATGATGGGAGTACAGCAGCAATGGTATCAACAGTTGGAAGTAGCCCAATAGCTCAACCAACGAAAAAAGAAAAACTAGGAAGCTTTTTACCTAATGGCTGCATTTTCCCACGCTTTAAAAACAATAAACATAAGGATAAAGATAAGGATAAGGATTTGATTAAATCAAAAGATAAAGAAAAAACATTGTTAAATGCATTAAAAAAAAGTAAAGAGAAAAAAGTGCCACCCGTTATAGTCACTGAGCAAAGTACGACTGGTAGCATAATAATTGAACCAGATGCCAAGTGCACAACCACTACGCAGTATCAGAACAAATACTGTAATTTGGAAAGTGAAGTTCAAAAATTAGACTTGAATAAAATGGATATAAATACGAACAATGATGGCAATGTGTTCATTAAATTAAAAGTAACAAACTCTAATACAACACTGGCTAAATAGGTTTATATAGGCTGTATTAGGAGTTCGACTATCAATAATATAAATTTTTGGATAATTAACACAATGCACACTCTGCCATTTAAACAAAAACAGAGATCTTACCTCTAGGCATGTATTTAAAGACTTTAAGACTCTTTGGAGTAGTAATATTAAATTATAAGTAAGCAAACAGGCAATATATATACATATATGTGTAAATTCTATTCTTATGTATTATATGAAAATGTGCTTTTGCACTGCAAGGAGGTTTTTTTTTTAGAATTTACATTGAATAATTTGTAGCTTTTGTTACATAATTCAAATAACAAAATCAGCTTTAATTGCTGTTAGATATACGGGTAACATCTTCTCTGAATAAATTGAGATTAACCTTTTTGACTAGCAATCGTGCATTCGCGTAATTTAAAATTAAATCCAAGACCAAATCACAACTAAAAATCCTGATTTCACAAAAATTTAAAATGTATTAATACGATGATTATTTTTTTAATAGCTAGTTCCCTGTTAAATAGCTAGTTCCATTTCTGTTCGTTTCCAAAATATATTATAGGGTGGTTAAAAAAGATTTTAAAGAAAATAGTTATTAGAACGTTCGGTGTCCATAATCAAATTTTTGTAGAAAAAAAAAATACATGGTGAACATTTCGCATTACCATTATAAGTTTAATCGACGGTTTTATACTTGTTGTATTTGCTCCTTAATTTCACAAGATTCAATGGGTAATACAACTTTTTTTAGCAATGTGTATATCTTAAGATATATATCTGGCAAGACATCATGAAATTTCCAACGAAATAGTATAAAAACGTTAACTTGCATTACGTGTTTAGTACACATAACAGTTAATAAATTTGAATAGCTTGGTTGAAATGAATAAAATTATTCAATATGTTGAGTTTTGTAAAGGTCTTGCTCAGTATGCCTTCCTGCTCTCGGTTGTTGGATAATGATATGAAATAAATTTCGCTTTAATATAGGTCATGGCAAAAATCGTATAATGGCGCACATACATAAATAGCAAAGAACGAATATAGCACAAAAACATAGAATTATCATTTTGCAGTACTAGGCAAAATGCTCATAACACTGCCTGCAGGTATTCTTGGTTAAAATTTATAGACCCGTTAGACTAAGATTAATGCAGTCGTGGGGTTTATAGAAAAGCATTCTGTTGCGAAGCATATTTCGTAAATTTTCTTAAAACATTTGATACTAAGGTATTACTTAATTTTTAATCGATCCCACATATGTATGATGAACTATGCCGGAATGCGGAAAGCTTATTCGTAAAGCAATTTTATTTAGACGGTTTTGAACCACTATTTCGCGTTGGCAGTAAAATAATATACAACGATATTGCATTTATAGTAAAAACTATTTGGTGTATGGTCCCTCTCCTTTTTGAAAAAGGTATTAGCATATTATTTTAAAATATTTGAACAACACTGCCAGATCGCTTTTATTGGTCGAAAATGTATTTTGAATTAGTCGACCAATATCAATGATCTTTGAGTATGTATTAGAATGAATGGTTTATTTTATTTTATTATTATTTTTGTATATTTTAGTTTGAGATGTCAATTTGTACGCTTTTTATAGACATTGACACCTTCAAATTCTGAAATCAGCATTACTTTTTAGTTTGTTTTATATTTTTTAATACATGCATAAAACATTAACTCTGTGCCCCACAAATTTAAATAAGGCAACGTCTTTATAGCGCGATTGGAGTCATTATTCATATTCTTGCAGAGATACTTAAGTAGTGAATATAAACATTCAGAAATTAAATATATAAATATATTTATATAAAGAATGCCCTAAATCCTCACCATCAATTAATTTTTCCTTAATTTTAATTATTATTTGCGAACTCAAAATGACTGAAAGTTGAAATTTTAATTTAAAATGAGTTTAAGGCATCTATATAAAGGTATTATACCTGAAGTTGATATATTTGTATAGATTTATAGTAATTTTGTATTGTTTTTTTTTACCAATAAATATTTATTAATATCATGAAAAGAAGATACATGCAAAAATTTTCCAATTTTTGTAAACAGTTTGTAGTTAAGTCTAGGGGTTAAGAGTATTTAAGCTAAAAAATATTTTAAGCAACCATCACATAAGTCAAAGTTGTGCAAATTGAAATCAGTTATATGATTTAGTTAAAGAAAATTTGTACATAAAAATATCGAACACATGCGTAGTATTTCACAATTTTTAAAAATGGTTCAAATGAATGAAACCAAAAGTTGTGAAAATAAAAGCAATACAAAATACAAACTTATTGAAAATTAAAATTACTTATACAGAGAAATTAACCTTCATTTAATTGCAATAATGTTGTAAAAAAATTTATTACGGAAATGAAACAAACAATAATTTATATAAAACATTTACATTTACAAAAGAAGTGGTGAAACGATTGTTTTCAATTTATGTAAAGAATTATAACTT
>JXOS01154168.1:10762-21188 GCA_001015075.1 Cirrula hians
TATATATATATATTTCGATCGATCAGAAACAAATATATATATTTATATAAATCGATTTCTAAATATTTAGTTATTACTACAATACATAGCACTTTTTTTGAAACTACGGACGAATTCATTTATTTTAGGGTTTACAATATTGCAACATTAAATTAATTATGATAAACATTTAAACCTACATGATAGTTACTGTAGAAGCTCAGGCCATCGTATTGAATAAGTAGTGAACCAGGTTGAGAAATATGCAAACACAGTTGCAAAATTCCAATATAATTTCTTTCCTCAAGTCAACATAAAAATAAGTAGTGTTGAAAGCCTTAGTTGAGCTTGAACGTTTGTCATTGTAACAAGTTCACAGCTTTATGTGCAAGCAGCACATATACGAAAATAGAAATTTATTTAAGTGCAATTGCGTGTAAAAAAAAACATCTATGCTACACATAATGTTAAATTTAATTTTTCTGTTTTATGGTATTAAGATGTCTGATACCGCAGCAATATTACAATTAACCTCAATTAAACCTCTGGAGCATCGAGTTCAAGTTGGAGCCAAAACTAATGACACCTTGAATAGTTTTGGATTTATTGAATATCATCCAAACGGTACGTCAATACTACGCAATACTACAGTGAATGATACGAATGCACAGAGTCTGTTATTGTTCAACTCTGTCTTGGATGCATTAAAATTGATGCCCAGTGTGTTGAATGGCAATAATGCAATTAATAGGAATCCACTGCAAGAGAAATATAATACCAAACTTTATGGCGATGGTGTAGAACAGAAGTTTCCACCATTTATGGAAAACGTTATACAACGCATACAAACATATTTTTCTGTGTACAAGTATGAAGACACTAGTAAACCAAATAAAATCCCAACACCGGAATTAACAGAAGAACATATATCAACAGTAAAAGCTGAAGACAAACGAGACCGAACCACTCAATTACACCTTCCCGGTTTTTTGTTGAAAAAAGAATCAAAATTGCCCAAGGACGCAGAAAAACTAAGAATAATAGTCAATTATGATAATTCCACCATAACGTCTGTGGGGAATAAAAATGAGGATCCAACTATTCCTGAAATAAGAGAAGATATTGACATTTCAACAGTTCGTGAAAATGTCAGATTTTTATAGTAGATCGCAAAGACTAACTCTAAGTTCCTGTTGTTTCCAAATATTTTTGTATTAATATCAGTCATTACTTCAAAAGATTTATTTTAGTCTGAAATCGATATAATTGGAATTTGTATTAATTATTACGACGTGTCGACAATTTCTAAGAAATCGGGCTTTACGAAAAGTTAATAAATACCGTAAATGGTATTGAAAACACGCTTTTTCATCATTGTTAACATAAAATATTGTAAAAAACATTGTGTTTCGTAAAAATATACATTTTCTGGACATTGCTGTCGTTCACGTATGATAACGTGTTCAACATGCTCTAATTCATATATATATATGTATCCAAATTGTGCATTAAAACATTAGCATTCAATATGCGTACGATTCATACGCTATGATTCAAACTGAACAAGTGTAAGCGATGATGTTTGTATATTTTAATGTTTAGATGTAGTTGATATTTTGTTTAGATTTATTTGTGTGCCCATTGTGTTTATTTACACAATTCATTTGAGTTCATTGTATTTAACAAAGATACTTATTTTTGATTTTTTTTTTTCAATAATATACACGCTAATTACATTTTTTTTTTATGTACGGATATTTCGTAATATTATGCGCTTAGAAATAAGTTAACCTCACGGTTTTCTAGCAAAGTAATAAAATGAAAAGGAAAATAGTTGTGTTTTAAACGGAATACCGGAATTATGGTGAAATTAGGATGGAACATACATAACACAATCTAATACCATAAAATTTTGTTAATCATGCAATTACCATTCATTTTGGAACTGTTGCCTAATGGGCAATACACGGCGAATATCCATAAATTTTCAGAAAATCGATAGTCAGAACAATATAAGGAGAACCTAGGATTTAAAAAATTCTAATTTCTCAATGTTCAATTATTAATATGGGTGCTAATAAACACTCTATCATAGTCTGTTTTATATTATCAGATCAAATGCAAGCTATGAACCCCTCGTCTTAAATTTGTTCTGTCTTAAAATCTTTTAACATATGAATAAATATAATACTATAAAAATAATATAATGTGATGAATAAATCTAACATTGTTTATATTCATGGTATAGTCGAATCATGCTAAGAATTACCTAAATTTTTATTTTTTATTGAAACAGTCGGTGTTCGATAATTATATCGACCAAACGAATGAATTAACACATGGCTTCCATTATATTCAATTAAAATTTACAGAAGCTTACTCAAAAATTATTGCTTTGGCTATAGTTTGATTGAGATAATGGAACGGTAACTGTAATAACATTTCAAATGCATTGCTTGCATATTAATTGCAGATTGTAGAAGTTTGGTAATCTTTTTTATATTTATTTTAATCGAGTTAATTTCTGATTTTTGCAAAAGGATGAATTTAACATACTTCATTACATTAACAAACTTCTGAGTAGTTCGGCATAAAATTGTATTAATACCAATGGAGTTTTATTTGTACGGCTGAATCAAATTAGACTCTTGGTAAAGCATTACCAGCTTGTCTAAAAACCACAAGACCACCGTTCTATGGAAGATTCTGAACTGCGATTTTCAAAATGTCAGTTTGCTGCGGTAACCCTAAAAACTGTTGAAAATCTTTGCAATAAATAAATATATAACCAAAATCTTTGTGGCCTTCACACTTAGCTACAAAATTGTAAATTTCGAATAAATGTCGCGGGACAAATTGAAATATATACATATATGTTCAGCATCAGTCCAGGAATCGATCTGTCCCTGTCCTTCTCCGTCTGTATATCTGGGTATTGCTATGATATTGGTATCTCAGTTATAAATATATCAAGATTTGGTTAAGCGAAGATAATTGCAGAAAGAACATTTGTGCAAATTTCCCATACTGTCATACATATTGGGCTATCAGAATAATGTTGTTATCTGAAACGTGTATGCTACCTATGGTTTTGTCAAAGATAACATTACTATTTTTAAGAATTTGTTACAGACAATCATAATTAAGACCGGTTAGGTGATATGATCCTTCTCTTGAATATAATCCACCATATTCATATTTAAAAATATCAAAAGTATTATAAATATGAAATCGTTGCATTCATGAATTTATTTCCATTTCTCCCCAAGTTTTTCTTTAGACATCCCGAAATACTTGTTCGGGTTTTTAGTATTTTATAAAAAACAAAACAAGATTTATGGTCTTGTTTGTTTATCAAAAACTGTTTAACTTGGCGTTTGTTGTGGTTAACGTCACATTTATTCAAGTTTTATTTATGTAAAATTTCAAGTCTACGCAAAATTTGTTTAAATGATTCATTTCTTCTGAAAATTATTATTAATGGATGGGCTAATCTAATGACGCATACTAATACAACTTTGTTTGTGATTAATTAATCATAAAAAGATTATTGTGAAGTTGGGAATTTCTATGTTTTAATATTTTGAATGTTAGATAGTTTTACTAAATGGGCATTTCATTTCTTATGTTTAATTTGACGAATTATATCATATATATTATTATATCTTTGAATAAAGTCTGTTTAGGGCTTTTTACAACTGCAAGATTTATATGGGGCAATATTTACTTTGTCGATTATTATAAGATCCAATGCTTAATGTTGATTAAATTGATTTTATTGACTTCCGTTCAAGTTGCCGTACTAAATTTCCAAATCTAGAAATTCGTTTATACTTTCTACTGGAAACTCCAATCAATTACTGCACATTTAAACATTACTGAAATAACAGAAAGTATATAATTTGTAAAATAAGCTTTACAAGTATTTTGTTATTTGGAAAAGGTATTCATAAATAATAAGTTTGATACTAATAATTGTCTATATTTAAATAAATTAAAAAAAAAAAATATTAACGAATTAAATATAATAATTATAAGCAAATACAATTACAATAATAACCAAAGTTATCCTCTCTTAAATTTGCATGTAATTTGCATTTTTATCGATGATACACCAGCAATGCATATATATATTCCTACCCAAGTGAATGAGTAATAAACCAGAATCAAAAATAGAAAAGTTGTGCTGTATCTACTTAAAATTAAAAGAAGAAAGAACACATAGAAAAGTGAGAATATTTTACTAGCGCTTCATTTGCTAGATTATGTTATTATGGTATTTTTTTTTTTCGATTCAAACTTGTGATGCTATAACTTCTATAAATTACTGAATTAATACCTGTTATTGTAAGCTTGTTTTTTGAATAAAGTACTAAAAATAATCAGTAAACAAATATTGGTTGCGAAGCTAGTATTGATGTTAATATTTAAGGTTCTCTGTTGTTTTTTCTTTATTGTTATTTTTACTTTTTTTTTTTTTCATTAAATCCATTTTTTTGAATGTGGTTTTTTTGTATTTATTTTTTTATAATTATCTTGTTTTGTTAATTGTGCTCAAACTCTAACTCAAATAGATGGTTGTTTAATATTTGTATATAAATAATCAGAAAATTTTAGAATGAACTTTAAAAGTTATTTGTTTCGCAAAGAGGGAACTGCATTAATTCGCATAAAAGTTAGAATCAATAAAACGCAATACCAAAAACGCTGTCAAAACAAAATGAAGTGGATTATTAAAACAATTTGTTTAATGGTTTGTGATTAAAAAATATATATGTATATAGCAGGTTTACTATTTTACTTTCTTTCATTATATTAAACTCATACATCATCTTAGAATATTAGTTTAGAAATTATTTTAAATTGTTCACAAAGTGTTTAAAGAATGTGTATGCAATTCCTATAAATAAACATTGAGAAAATTTTTATTGCACTTTCAATCTTATATATTGCACAATTTATCCCTTCTGTAGCCAAAAACTATAATGAAACATCAAAGCAAATTCATTTTTGCTGTTTATATGAACGTTTTCATAATAACTAACAGTTCAATAATTAAATTTCATTTGAAATCATGGAGTGATCTTACTTATGCAATGTAGCTGACTATTTTTTAAAAATCATTTTTATAGGTTTTTTTACCGACGTTCTTCATGTATTCGTTTAATTAATAATTTTTTATGAATAAACAATTAGAAAAGGAAAACAAAATTTGAATTGATAAATACAATTTTTACGTCTCATTTAATTTCGCGTCGAAGCCAATGAGCTCAGAAATTGTGGCTCTTACGTTCTTATATCGTTTGTGTTACTTTTCATAATTTTTATGTTATACCGAATATTCAATTAAACCAATTTTTTATATATTTGTTTTTGTTGCAAACTTTGATAATGAATTTTTTGTATTTTGCAGGTAGTTCCATTTGTTATAACAGGTGAGAATATATTTAAAATAAATATTTCACCAGAGGAAGCGCAGCAATTCTTAGCAAGCTCCAATTTGCGCGGCATTAATGAAATTGATTATGCTCCCAAGACTGGGGAAAATGAATTGCCAGAATCTCGAAATGAAAAGGGGGAGTTTGTTTACATGGGTCGTGTGATTGAACATCCTGAAGATTATGTTGAGGAACATTACGATGCTCATCAATATCATGGACAGGATGGCTTAGGCCAATATGTGTATGGTTATAAGGATTGGAATCAGGGCAAAAATGAAAAAAAAGACGATACGGGAAAAGTAACGGGCACTTACAAATATGTGCAGCCAACGGGTAGAGATTTTATTGCCAATTATTATGCTGATCGCACCGGATTTCATGTGTCTGACAACCGTCCAGTCCACTTAAAAGCGCCAGCGACAAAGACCCCTGCTGTGCGTAAAGCAGAAGAAGAACATTTTAAATTATGGGGTGAGTTGGCTGCTGCTGCTGGACATAATCCTGATCCTTATGCACAAGAATATCAACAAGAAGGACGTTACGAGCCATCAGAGCCTGAATATAAAGAATATGTACATGTAGAGCCTGAGTACGTACCTGGACCCGAGGAAAAAGGTGAACCACGCGGGTTCTTTTATGCATTTGATTATAATGTACCGCTTTTACGGAATAAGCAAGAACGAGCAGAATTGGAACAATTGCGTGCAACCAACAATAAAGATGTATAAATTAAATAAAATACTTTGCCTTCGCTCGTTAAAGCCTTTTTTATATATTATTCTTTCGTAATAATAATTATTTATTCTTTCTTAATAATAGTTTGTTCTTATTATATACCTCATTCTGTCAGTAAGATTAATGAAAAGATGAAAATATATTGCAAAATATAAGTATGTCGTATGAACCGCAATTTAAACCGAATATGATTAAGAAACCAAGGTACACGGTGAAATACATGCCATTGGATTAATATACTATATTACATTCTGGCTGTGAACACATTTGTGTAAAAGCAAATTACATATTTATTCACTATAGCATTTTGAATCTTCCCGTTAATTTTTCTAAAAATTCAATTAGAAAATTTTATATAGTTTCAACAATATATCTCATACAATTAAGGTAAGGAAACAATGAAGTTTAACAATATTAAGTAAAGGCGATAAGATTAAGAAGGCGCATTTACTAAACTCTATTTGGATAGATGTTCATAGCTATTGTGAAAAGCTCATTCATACTGAATATGCAACGTATACAAAAAAAGTTAACATCAATAGCATGAATTGACATTTCATTAGCTGATTAATTTGAATCGCACTATTCAGTAATTTTTTCACTTTTATAATATTTCCATTTTTATATTCGAAATGAAGTTAATGTAATACACATGAAAACGAATAACCTTTTATGATTGAAACAATTTGTGTTAGCGGTAAGTTTACTAAACGTTTTTTACTTCTTACTTCTTCTTTTTTGAATTAATATTGTTTTTATTATTCAAAATTAAGAAAATAATATTCTTTAATAATAGATTTTAGATAAATTATAAAAAGTCGAGTCACGCTGTGCTCATGGAATAAAAAAACGTTAAAATACAGCTAGCAAATGGCATAGTAGCAAACTTGTATGTAGTATGAAATCAGTCTGATAAGATGATGTACAAAGTTTTCGCAAAAAATCGAGGCTTGAACTGTATGCCAAGACAACTTACCTTATTGTAATGTCATTAAATGGAAGTATTAAATATGTTTAAATTACAGCAAAAGTAGGAAAATTTACGTTAATTAAATAAACTAGTTAGATTTCCTGGATTTTCCGATTGACTAGAATTGGACACTGAATTAACAAAACGATGAAACTGCTTGCAAGAAATAAAATTAAAAGACATAATTTTCATTTTACACTCCATGTTAATTTATTTAACATATTGCAGTTTTTTTGTATGATGATTTATAATGATGATTGCTTTATGTGGAACGGGAATATCAGATAATGAATATAAGCCTTTTCTTACGAAATACGAGTTTAAGACACATTTAAAAACTAAATCTGTCGATCTCTTGCTTTTATTATTAATATGAATTTGCAGGAAACCAAAGTTACCAAAGGAGAAATTGAAATTATGCGCAGAGCACAAATTCTCTTAAGTTGAATTTGTTCTTGTTTAAATTGCGATTGATGATTTTGGTATCGGTTCAGCGGAATTGACATCTGATCCATCTGGCGATATACTAGTAACAGCGTTATTCTCGTTAGTTATTTCTGCAAAATAAAAGAAATTTTTGAAATATTATATAGCTCAATGTACCCTCGTATTATATTCTTGTTATTAGCATATTCATTTATTTATTCTTATATCATTGTAGTAACGTTTCGAAAGGAATTTTTTTACTTACGATTATACTTTAAGTTATCTTGAGAAGGAGTTTCATTAGCATCCTGGACGGCACGTGCGAATTCCTTATCTTTTTCAGATTGTATTTCTGGTTCATCTTTAAGAGCATTTTGTAGAGGCCCGGCTTTAGAATTATCATCGAGCTTCAGTGGTAGAGTTACAGCATTATCGCTGGATTGAATACTACGTGCACGTAATGCGCCAACTGGTCTCAAAAACACAGGAGCATGAACAATATCAACTACGTGCGGCACGACTGGTGCAATAGAATAGAAGCGACGAGCTTCAGAAGCTACTAAGGCTTGGGTATTTGCTGGAGTTTCTATGTCAGTTAATTTTGCAATTTCTTCTTTATTGTTGTTTGTGCTAGCCTGTGCATTTTGATTTGGGGATGGAAAGAGATTTGGAAAAAGGTTTGAGCCAGCTGCTGCAGCTGCCGATCCAGCTTGTTCAGCTCCTGCTACTATAATTGGAGCTAATGTTTCTGCACCTTGTTGCAAAGCAGTTCCAACTTGTTCAATTTGCACTTGTATATTTTCAAATTGCTTTGGAGCGATTAATGGTTTGGTTTGAGAATCAGTAGAACGTCCACCAATAGAAACTGTATCAAAAGGAATTATCGGTGCCGCCGCACTAGCAGGTACATAAACAATGGTTTCTTCATTTGATGTGGCTAGACGTGCTAGTGGGGATAAGTGATGAATATAAGTCGAAGGAGTTTCATATTTTAGTGGGGTCTCAAGATGCACTTGTGCTTGTGGGGTTACAATGACAATATGGGAAGTGGAATCAGAAAGCGGTACAGGTGATGGGAATACCCATACCATTTTGACAAACAGTGTAAGCAAGATTAAATGTAAGGACATCTGTCAAGAGAAAAAAAAATATATATATTACTTCGCGAAAAACATTGTTGATAATATTTAAAAAAGAAAAAATCACTTTGTACAATCCATTCATAATACACAGTTCGTAAAAATAAAATAAATAATTAATCAAAAGACTTAAGCAACAAAACATTATTTTTGGAAAATATTTCTGTTGATGAAATGAACTCCTTTAAATATGACTTACCTTAAGTTTTTTAACAAAACTATAAGTCCAAGTGTTAATACAATGATATTCTTAAATTGAAAATAATAACCTTACGGTAAAATATAAATAAAACTTTAATTTAAATTTAACTAATAATGCAATAAAACAGTCTTATTAGAACGAGCAGTAGTGCTTAACTGTCAAGGAATAGAATGCAACTAGAGCTTTTATAACGTGTTAAGTTGTAGCAAGGAATCCGGTAATGTGTACATACGTATTGCTTGTATACAGGAACAATTGCTTATCTATTTATAGTTATCAACACTAGCTTTCCAAAAAACCAAAAAAAAAAAACAAACAAAAAAAAAATTAATTCTTCTATTACATCAAAAAAATTTAGCCTAATATAACTTATTGCAGACGTTCATAATAAAATAAGTATATATACACAAGTTATAATGCTTTAGTAATGGATTGTCAACTACGAACTACGATACACAAAGCATGTTCAATGTATTACAGATGCCATAGATTGGTATAATAAGAAATGCTTGCGAATATTACAACTTTGGCTTAGTATCTTCCTGTTGGTCATTAACCGTGATCCAAGTATACATACAGCATGTTTGCCATATGATAGTAAAGGGAAACAAAACAAGTCTTAGCTAGACGAGTTCTTGCCTTAGAGAGTTTATTAAACTGTTTATAAAGTATAAGATAACTAGCATTGGTTGGTATTGTCTGTTTTGTAAGCTAACCAAACGAAAATTATGTTTGCAATAAACAAAAATATAAAAAAAAAACATTAACTGGAAATGTAATTGCAGGGCAAGAAATTTTATTTATGTTTATTCTTAACTTATACTTTTGCTTTGGTTTCTGCATTTTTATATTTTTCTTAACAATTTTTGTGTTTTTTGTTTTGTTTTGTATATTTTATGGATAAAATCCAGGAACTTGTTTTATTTTATTATACACATCAGCCACAGACTGAGGGTATCATGGGTTTGGAAAGCTTTAATTTATAGGTATAATTATTTTCAACTATATTTTTCTTAGAGGCATATACATAAAATAAATAAAAGAAAATGCGATTGGTGGGATCCATATGTGTGTCTGCTCGTGTGGCTGTGATAACGAAAGCTTGTATACTTTTTGAGCTTGATTGGGCTAAACTAAAATGTGATGAGAATTTAATGGTTTCAACAGAAAAAACTGAAATTTACTATGAACCTTTTTCGTTTCATAGCTTTGAGAATATCCATGAGATCAAATATTCAAGAATGTACTTTAAATTTGTTCATTACCCAATTTTCTCGTTTTTACATCAAATTTTGTGTTTAAGAAATAATTAATATTTTCTTCCTAAAATCGGTTAAATCAGCTTAGAATTTTAATACTTCCGTTGCAAAATTTTCAATGTCTCGTTAAGAACTGCTTGGTTTTGTTCCAGGTATTGTGTATTAAGTATTTAATTTTGAGATGTTCTTTTTTTAATAATGTATATTTTTCTATTCTCAGAAGGGACATTTTACGAATATAAATTTATGCACAGATCATTGCAAAAAAAAAAAAA
>JXOS01154479.1:0-12166 GCA_001015075.1 Cirrula hians
ATATACCATAATAGTTGCGGAAATGCCAAATTTTAGTAACTTGAATGAAATGAAAAAACTGCGAATTACACAAATATAAGTGTAAAAGCGGCTAAAACGGAGAGGTAACCGATATTTTCGACTGATTTCGCTTAAATGAATTACCCCGCTTTTATGGTTGTTTCCGTAAAATCGAGTCTAAATTTTCTATGGCAGGGCTGCGAAGCATTTGACATTTAATTGACTCTGATTGAAAAATACTATAGAAAATGTTTTAGGGGTATGTCAAAATACAATTCGCTATTACGACTTTATGCAAAATTCGGAGTATCCGTATTATGAGAGGCTCGTGAAGTTATGGATTAATTTTCGCCAAATTCAAGACTAAGATGGCATTGGCGCGGGAATGCTTACACGCTAAATTTAATGAACATATGATTATTCAACTGCCTTTAATGCTAATTTCCTTGAAATCGGGAGTAAACATTATGCTGGAGATACCTGAAATGTTTGACTAATTTGAAATTAATTATAGAATATTAAAGAATGACTTACAACTTTTTCTATAACAAACTTAAGGAGCATGTGATGAAACAATTTGCGTTTTCACTAGTTTTCGAGAAATCTGTAGTAAATGTCCTTTCAAAAAATATTTCTGAACCAAATTTCAATACTGTAGCTTAAAAATTGCTCGTATTATAGTGGTGACGGACGAACGGATATCGATATTTGGCATTGGTTTAGAATCTATGAATATGTCTTCAAGAAACATAAATGATTTCATAAAAATATAAAAAACATACTGTGTACAATCCCATAAAACCACAAATTTTTGACTGATGAGCATAACAAAATCCAAAAAATCGATGTGTTCCTGTCGAAGAACACAAAAACAAGAGTAACTTTTGAGGTTAAGAAATGAAATTCAATTTCTTAAAATATTCTTTAAAATTGTCAAACCGGTCAATAAATTCAGGTACCTATCATAAAACATTTACTTCCAATTTAACGGAAATTAGCATCGTATGCTACTGAAATTTTATATGAATGCATTTTAGGGAAAGTTACATAACATTATACAAGTTAAGCGAAATCGGTTTATAATTTCCGATATCTGCTAAGTCGTTTTTTCATGGATTTCATTTGAATGATTTAAATAGCCCTTTGATTTATGGGAGCTTACTAAAATTTGGTTATGCTGCTATCTCCATATCATTTGCTTTCATCAGAAGTGTTATGCTTTGTTTAGCTTCTATGCTTGACATATTGCAATTCATTTTATTCCATATTCAATTATACAAAATCAACTAATAGTTAAGAGATACATGAGTAAAAGTATAGTATGCAACAGCTTAAAAAAGGAAAGTATAAGAATTTACTGCACAGCATTTCAATTTTTTGTTAAATGCTCATAAAATAATTTATATAGGACTACAACCTTTCTTTCATTTGCATTATTTTGAGAAATACTCCATTGATTATTTTGATATATATCACGACTTACTTATTGATTCAAACATATGCGGCGACTTCAATCTAAAATCTTTTATTTAAAATCTTTAAAATCTATAATTGTTCTAGGCTGTTTACAATTTTCAATAGCTATGCCTGGAAACCAGACCTACTCCGGTGTTTAACATAATCTCTTCGCCTGGAAAAATGATGGTATTTGCAAATTGCCTGCAGATGTTCTCTAGTTCGATTTCGGCAAAATTTTCTTAATTATATGGTGGATCATTATCCGATATCACAATTTTAAGTATTGCAAGTCGTGAAAAATTGATTTTAATTTCGTAATGACTTGGTCGCTAGACTTTCCTGCACTTAAAAGATCAATTGCAGTATATTTTGCATAATAATAATCATCTACTAAGAGATACTTTCTTTATTTAATTTGAGGCCAACTTGTTTTGCTTCCTAAATCCTCCTATAGGATTACATTGTGATCTTCTATTGTAGGAAAACGAATTAAAAACTTATCAGTGTATATATTTAGGCCGTTTGCCTATTTTACCAAAAGTATAGAACTATCCAATTCAGTTGATTCATTTACTCTGAACACATTTTGACTTTCTATTGTTTTTGATTATTTTTCTTTTCAAATCAACTGAGCCAGTTATAGGCATTTTTTCTCCAATAAATGTTAAAACTTGTATAAATACTTGCGCTTACATCAATATTTAAAAAATTCGATATATTTAATGACAAAATATTTACTTGTGTACCTGTATCAAGTTGAAATTTTTTTTTTTTTTTTTCAATAATTTTAATCTCAATAATCAATTTTACAAACAATCTTTCTTTGATAACGGTATAATTTATTGACATTCCAAATACAAAAAAGTCACGATCTAATTATTTTTGCAGTGATCCCAATTTAATAATGCTATTCATAAATTCATCAATCGTTTAATCATTAGCTTGCTCTCTTGAAAAGAATTTTTGCCGTGTCTTAGCCTTGTTGGTCTTCGCTAAGAAATTTTCATCAAATATGTGAATAATAACTTTATATGTAGCCATGTTCAACTCAATAGTAAACGAATTAAAAATCCAGCGGGTTATTATCAAGGTGGTGCAATTACAAGACGTTTGCCATTTTGTTCCTCTAGATTTGATGCCGCCAGGAAAATGATAAACTGATTTCTGAATTTTCTCTATTCTGCTGCTAGATTCGAACTCTTCCAATTAAAAAGCTTAATCATGGCTGCAATTAATATAATCTGCTGACCATATGTGAATTTGCACTTACTGTAATTTTACTAATTTCTTAATTTACATTCTTGTTTATGTAACACGAATTTGTTTATCTATGTTAAATATGAGTTTAATTTATTTATTAGATATTCAATTAAATCAAATGAGCTTATAATTAAGAGATAGAATACTACTACAAAATAGGAATTTGCTGAAATATGCTGCATTGTTTTGATTTTTCGATTATATGTGCGAGTTTCAGTGAAATCCGTCAATAATTTTGAATAACACTGTAGAGCACTTTCTTCTGATTCTATTGAAATGGGGAAGTAAAAGAATTTTGGAATTTTCGGTTTTTTGCTGTCATTTGCATAATATTCATAATATCTATTTAAAGATGCGGGGGTACCGTATATTATTAACATTGTTGAAAATAATGACACTATATTTATCTGTTCGGTCACTATTCTCCACAAAATTTATTCATTCATATTTACTATAAGCTATTGAAATAAAATAGATTTAATAGTAGTTGAATTAGAAGATTAAAAACGAATCTTAGAAAAGAAAAGGAAAACAAGATACAACCTTAAATACACGACACAAAATGTTTAACAAAAAAACAAGAGACTGCTGGCACGTTGCGATTCAATTAAGGTGTTAAATTTAAATAGTCTTTCTCTTAATTTCAGTGCTGGATTGGACTCGACCATTCATTAAAATATTTCCCATTGACTTGAGCAAAATAATCTAAAAATGAACATTATTCGGGAAAATGCATTTTTGTTGAATAATGTCCCTCATCTGTTTTTCCTAAGTTGGCTAATCATAATTTGCAATATATCACATTTAGTAGATTCTTTGTGTTGTTAACTCATCGATGCCCTCAGGGGAAAGGGATATTATTTATTTTGATTGGGAGAGTGTTAAATTTTGGTTCTTTGGATAAGTCAAAGTGGCGGTCTGCAGGATAGGATGCAATTAGCATGATTATTATTAACAGCTTTCAAAGCATTTCCTTATTTCCATTATTCGAAAAATATATGAGGAAAATTGTTTTAGGTTCGTTTTACGAAAATCTCGGTGATCAGGAGTTCTATGATTCTTGTATTGTTCATGTGTAATTCAAGTAGGGACTCCAAGGACACTATTTCGATGCGTTTTGCCAAGTTCAGAATAGGATGTCTTGTTTCACGAAACAATTTGATAGGAGTTCCTTCACTGCTACAATATGGTCTTGATTATACAGACTGTCATGTTGTGGAATTAAATAATGAAGATATATTGTGTGGTTCGTATATTGAACTTCTGTTAAATGTCCCATTGAAGTTATATAATAGAATTCTTCCTGGATGAAATTCTCCTATCGATTAAATATGCTGACTCGCGTTCATAATGCATGAACCGTTAAGATTGCTTATTATTGAATGTATGCATGTTTCGTTACTTATTTCTACTAATTGATTTTGGTTACAAATCTTCAAAATCTTGGTTACAAGACTTCTTCTAGCCTCAAAAATTGTGGTTTCTCTTGTCTAAATCAAGTGGCTGCAATGGAATTTTTTTAACCTTTTATTTATATCTACAAAAATTACTTCCTCCTTTTGATTTGTTTTGCTTAAGGTTTTCCATTGATTGTGGTAAACTAAAGAAATAAAATAATATGCTGGACGATGAGTCTAGGATTAGTTTCATTACGTGAAGTTTTTAGGTACTGACTGTCGCTTTCGTGTTTCTGTCCAAATAAAGTTTGTGGAATTTCTTAGAATAGTACTAATTCGGGGAATGAGGACATCAAATGATTTCTGAAAAGGTTGAACGAAACCGTCAATGTTTCGGATTTTGATTTTCTACAATTAATTTAATTAAGTGGTTCCTTATTATCACAAAATACTATTCTGGGCTGAATAACTTCGCTTAATGTGTTGTTTTAAAATTTCAAGCCTTGAAAGTTTATCAATACTGGTCTGAAATGTCCTTCTTCCGTGAAACGGGCTTGATCAGGAATCCAAGTGGATCAAAGTTATATTTTTTTGGGGTGTCCATTCCACTGCAAGTTCTGCATTGTTTGACTAACGTATTTATTTAATTAATTCTAGGAAACAATTATTGTTCAAGGAGTTTTTTTATTTTTTTTTTTTAACTTGTCCTTCCATTTTGTCCGCTTTTTTGATGTCTCACTCAGTAAGTTCGACGAAAAATTCATTTAACTTGTGTGTCACAATTATGGTTGCGATTATGCATTAGTTTTTTTTTTTTTTTTGTTTCTTTAGTATGTGCATTATCTCTCCAAAACGATTTCTAAACATCATTTTAGAGTTTATAAAACATGCTTTTCTAAAAAAATAAGGTTATTATCAATAGAAAAATTTTGCATTACTTGGCAACGCAAGAGGAGCGCATACAACTCTGTAATTATTGTTCATACCAAACATTTTATGTCACCCAATTGAAGCAGCAATGGAAAGCTGACATAAAAACACGTATGAGCTGTTCCAAAGTGCAACACTGCATAGGTGACTCATAGTTCGGATAACTGTTTTTAAAAGAATTGTTGTTTGCAAATTTCAAGCGTTTTATCCATTTAAGCGTGGAGGTAATATTTTTTTAGATTTTCCCATAATACTTCTACGAGTATAAATTCCATTCTGAATATTCGGTTCGAAGAAAAACTCTTACAAGACAGGTTTCCAACAATTTATTTCGGTGTTCGTATTATTTATTTTATTGCTTATTAAGGTAGTTCCTTAGAGATTACGATTTTGATCATGTATTTTTCTTCTATTTAAATTGATTGAGTGATTCGAGGCGTCGATCATGCTGGAATTCTTTTGAAAAATAAGGATCAGCGGCTTAAGTAATCTTTTCTTTTTAATTTCTTAAAGGTTTCTACTGCCTTATCGATTCTTCCGTCCATCTTCTTCTATACAAAGGGGACTCAAGAGTTAAGCAAGCCTATCTTCTTTCAAATCCCGAAAATCCTAAATAGGACCGAAGGTCCTTTAGTCTTAAAGCTATTGAAAAATTTGCTAAAGTTTTTACATTCATTGGGCATAAAAAAACCTTGTCAGAAATAATAAAACCTTGAAACCCTAGATAATTCTCAGTTTCATGTTGGTGGTTTTCAGTGAATCTAATTCTATTACCATATTTTCGAAGGCTTTTTTTCAAGTTTTCCAAAGATGAATCGAACGAGTCGAAGTCATCGAACCTATATGTTATATCAACTAATCTATCTGAAACCGGTTGTTTTTTGTGTAATTAGTAATAATTCCGTTTTTCTTTTCCCCAGTTGCATCAATTCGTTTTGAATCTCACTTTGAGGTCAGATGGAATAGGGTTACTATTTGGAGTACATTGGAGGAACTGTTGATGTCTGAGTCTCGGCTCCTACATTCATCGTGTACGTAGGATTGTTATTGGACACGCGAATATTTATTTATGATATCAGAAATCATTTATTTTTGGGTTTGAAATAAATGATTTGTAAGAAACCTATTGTATTAACCGATGGGGCTGGTTTATGATGGTTTTCAGTTCCCCTTGCATGTATAATCGCAGAAATTCTTTAAAGACTATCATAAAAATTGTCTTGGGTAATTTCAATGAAAGAAATACATTCTACAGTTTTTTATTTCAAGATCAGTGTTTCAGTGGGGAGTAACAAGTACATTGGTTACTTCAAAACAAATTTTCCCTATGTATAGTTTGTGTTTGAACCCTTATCAATCAACATTCAGATAATCTATTGGGTAGGTCTCTTGTGAGTATTACCATTTAATTGTCATAAAATTAAATTTGTTTTCTTATGTGTATTGGTAAAATTTCATTATTTAGCCAGTTTCACATTCTAAATTCAAGGAAGTCTTCAGCTTGATTCATACCTAGTAATTTTCATATGTCAGAAATAAGGCCTCATATTAACGTAATCAGTGATTTGCCCCCTATATGTTTCAGTAATATAATTAATTGCCAACATTATATTCTATTGATTCAAATATACTGAGAGGCTGGGAAAAACCAACTTGATTCCTTGAATTGTATGTGTTCCTTAGATAATAAACACACTTGGAGCGCTTGCATGCTTTTCATCGAATAAGTGCAGACTCTAAGGCTGAAAAGGCTAGTCCCATAATTTAATTCCTTATTTTTTTTTATTTTATTGTTTAGGATTTCGAAATATTTAGGAGGACCATGAGGATGCTTTTATAGTTTAAGAAGTCTTGTAAAAGAAGGATGTGGCTTATCTTTTAATGAAACTCATACAGATTTCCTGAAAATATCCTCAATCTTCTTCCTATATCAGGTATCGTATTCAAAATTCAAAATAACCTTTATGCGTTTGACCAATAGATACATATGAAATATTAAGGGCTACTACCCCTAATGCGAAAGCGTCAGGCCTTCAACCGATGGGAGCATAATTATGAACCGGTTGTCTAGTAAGATAATTGGCGTTTGGCTTTAATTTAACCTAAATAATTTCGAATACGTAGTAAAATCCTTTTTAATTATGTAATTTTTTTTAAAGCAAATGTATAAATCGTCAAATACATGTAACGAATCATAATAATGTTAAGCATTTGATGACATATTTATTATTTGGTTTTCGATTTACGAATACGCATAAAAACGGTATTCGATTTACGAATACGCATAAAAACGGTGTGCCTTTTATAATATCTAATAAAATATAATAAATTATTGTAATTTTCAGAGGTGCGCTCAAATTCGCCAATTACCGTAAATAGTTGGTTTCATTGTCTTTCCCAGGTGCCTCGGCACCGCCCGTCACCGTTCGCTCGATTACGGTGATACGATTATTGAAATGAACACTATTCGTTATAATAACTTCTTGCATGTATATTTTGATTGTTGCCTTCTTATTTTCATTTCATTTTTTCCTTTGTTCTTGTGTAGTATTTTTATGTTGATCACTTATTTACTCAGTTTATGTTTCTGATAGTCCATTTTAGTACATTAGAAGTTTTCATATACAGTGTGCTATTTTTATATAGCATATATATATATATAAACTTAGGTTGGCTTTTGCTTAATTTGCAGATAACAGATGTTTTTTGTGTCGGCAAGCTTTTCAGGATGACTTCAGCTTCATTTTGACACTGTTTGTGTACTGATTAAGAACGGCGTTCTCTTCATTTTTGGTTGCCAGCTGACTACTTAAGCGCGAGTGATATTAGTATTACAAGAATATTTAACGGACTCCTCCCAGCATTAAAAAAAAAACACATTTAGTCACGACAATTTGGCAATCAAAATAAAGGCAAATTTGGCAAAAATAAGAATTCTAACCTTGCACTAGAAAAGGGAAATGAAATTTAGATTGTTACAATTAAAAATGAATTTTTAAAAGAAATAGACAACACTAAAGGCACAACAACAAGGTCTTTTGGTAACAACTTGTTAAATTTGACGCAATTGCAATGATGGAATTTATCTTATCTTATTATTGTGTACTCATAACAATTTAAAACTAATATATGATTTACTATCAAATTCGATCAACCGCAATAAAATATATGAGTAAAAAAATTTTTAGTGGACTTTGGTAAAAGTAGACTATAACAACGCTGGAAATTTTAATCCGATGCATACAATACAATACGCAAACAATTGATAATGCTTTAGAGATAGCCAACATTTCTAATTTTCAAATTTGGAGTACTTGAAATGATCATGATGTCTTCGAATTTGGAAGTAAAATATTTCTGTACGTCTCCTAGGTTATAAGCCGATACTTCTTCGATTCCAAAGTGTAATGAGCCTGTTTGAATACGAATACACACTCTCAACAATCTGCACTCATACTTTGCTTCATTTTTTTCCTCTCTTTTTAACAATATTTATTATTTGACTATAAATGAAAAACTATTCAGTGCATACTATTTACAGACAGAAAGGTTTCTTTTTTTTGTTAATTCGTACAAAATCTCTTAAAAACATTTATACTACCTTAAGCCAATGATGGGAGGGATCATCACTCTATCGGAAATCCTATTTGGTATAAAAAGACTCCTTCAACTGCAACTTAACCTGTTACAAACTGTTCACCACGCGTTCTTTCGCAGTGGAGTACACGTCGCTTTCAACATGTTCAGTATACATGTTCTGTACGTGACTAAAACCCTCATTTCGGAACACAGAGGAATATTGGAGTTTTATCTGAGTTTTATCCAATCATGTTCAGTTTTGGTGAAAGATTGATAAGTCAATAAAAAAAATTGCGTTGTACTTAATTAATTTTTCAGCCCAAATTAGCTTTTTACCATCTTTTAGGACCACATAGGCATACTGGAAGTACCTCTGACTATCATCCAATCCTGCTCATTTTTCGTACACACACAGTACCAATCATAATTATGATTACTCAATAAAATAACTAAATAAAATAAATTTCATTCATTTTAAATTTGCCCTTATCCATCTGTTGAGACAACATAGGTACTGGAGGTCCCTCTGAATTTCAGGCAATCTTCCTTTTTTTTTTTTGGTACAGACACATATTTATGATTGTTCAATTCAGAAATTTTATAAAATTCAAATGATAATTGTGGGAAAATCTGCATTAAAGCCTTTATTGGGACCATTTGTTGTAGTAAAGATATCTCTGAATTTCATTCAATCGCGGCCATTTTTAGTATACTCAATAAATATTTGTTTTCAATCAATTCAGAAATTTAAATTTACTTTTTGCTTACGCACGGATGGACGGACGAACGAACATGGCTAGATCAATTTCTGTGGTGATGCTGATTGTATCGGTATATATTTTAATAACTCTTAGTCTATCGTTCTTGGTGTAAAAAACGTACCGTTAAAACTAATATACACTTTGCCAATTTCATTCAGAAACCTTTAGTCTACATCATCAGAAGCCTTTTCCAACGCTATTTTCCTACATAATTNGAAACCTTTAGTCTACATCATCAGAAGCCTTTTCCAACGCTATTTTCCTACATAATTTTCATTTTCCCATATTTGTTAATATATTTAAAACTACAATCTTCCATATATGAACGCCCCAAATGCTTGCAAATGTTTTTTGACATTTTGCTATTTTTGTGTGTGAAACGTAAATGACTGCAAAATTGGTGTATCTTTTTCCAATGTATAGACGAATATTTATGTATGGTTACAAGAGACTTGTGTTTAGTATATTTTAGTTAAACCATTGCCTTTATACCTCTGAATTGTTAATGTTTTATAACAACACTCGGAATTTTCGTCAAGGATTACTAATTTGTCAATCCTCCTTATTAAATGTTAATAATCAGCACAATATGAGTATTAAATATTTGTTTTTGCCCGACCTTTGCCAAGAAAAGGTATACACGAGCGAGAAGGGTTTCGTTTATAACAGGGCTGACTGTTTCTCCCATATTGAAAAAGCTCATCACTTTACACATATGTATCAGAACTACGTTTTAGTCGTTACAAGTGAACACCTTAACAGCTTGACGTAGACTCTAATTTGCATCGAAATAGTTCTTAACTTATTAAGTCAAACAAAGAAATAATACTTAGACATACTTTTTACATTTCAGATGAAAATGTTTTGATTGTCGGTGCTGGTCCTAGTGGTATGGACATTTGTAATGAAATTTCAAAAGTAGCAGCCAGAGCAACGCTGAGTCACCATATGAAAGACTTACCAAAAAATATTTTCCGTAAAAACGTAACTCAAAAACCGGATATAAGAGAAATTCAAAGAAACTTAATTTATTTTGAGGATGGTACTTCTGAAAGCTTTACTGCCATTATTTATTGCACCGGGTTTAAATATGCTTTTCCATTTTTAACCATTGACTGCGGAATCTTCGTCGATCAAAATTTCGTCCAGCCATTATACAAGCACTGCTTAAATATAAATTTTCCAACAATGGCTTTTATTGGGATTCCATTTTATGTATGTGCTTTTATGATGATGGATCTCCAAGCAAGATTTGTAATTCAACATATTTGGCTCAACAATGTGATTCCTTCTAAAGATATTATGCATAAAGATACAGATGAGCAAATGGAACAGCGTTGGAAAAATGGATTTAAAAACCGACAAGCCCATATGATGGGTCCTGAACAGGTACAAACGTAGTAATATTGATTTTATTGCTAATGAAATTGAAAACTCTAACAGTGGTTTTTATACGTGCCTTATGTTTTCAGTAGAAACCATCAAAGTTTTTGAAAAATGTATTTGTATTTTGCATAAATGTCTAGTGAAAAAATTATTTTTGATTTAATTTCAGAGTACGTATTACGATGATTTATCTAAAACGGCTGGAATCACTTCTATAGATATTGTTAATACAAAACTACACAATGAGAGTAGTCAACGGTTCATAGACGATTTACAGAACTTCCGTGATGATATATTCAGAATAGTTGATCATGAAACCTATATAAGAATTAAATGATTATCGCACAACACAACAAAATTAATGAATTTAAATACATTAAACTAATTTGATATACTCAATATAATATTAAACCAATATGAAATGATTGATTCCGCTTAATTTTTCAATATTCTTTTATTGGTAACGTCTAAAAGGCCAAAGCATTGTAATAACTTCTCATCCTTTGTAAGTATCTCTAGCTAAATTTTATTATTTCATTATTTAGTTGGATCATTGTGGAATCAAGCTGATCTTCGAGTTATTGGATGGGAACTCTAATGTTTTTAAATTATTGAATTAGTTTTGTGATTGACAGGAGGATTGTAAACTAAATTTCACATGTCCCAACTCGATTAATGATAACTTAGGGAATGCTCAACTTCTTTTCGAGAATTAACAACCTATTTATTCATCTCGTTTAACTTTTTAATGAATCTAACTATTAATATGTTATAAAATGGTATAAAGAAGTATGGTTACCTTTATGTAAAAATTTGAAGCTTTATAATGGCCATGAAAAAAATGAAATATAGACTTTTCTTGTGCAGCAGTTTATTTGGGGCCTACACTAAGCGATAATCCTACTTGCGACTGCGACATAATTTAGTAAATGCTTGTTAAATGTAGTCAATCATTTTTATAATTTTATAAACACAGAAAAGAGCAATGCTAAATACAATTAAATAAATTGTAGATATGATGTTCTGTTAATGAAATAAACTGAGAAATATGGGTATAAGAAAAAGGTGACTGGAATTTCAAATAACTGTGCAGCCTGTCGGTTTTCCTTTAAGACGACACATTTGTAATGTTATTGTGATTTTTAAAGTTTTTTTTTTGTTTATGTTGGTACATTGCTCATATGAACGTGTGTCAAGTTGAATTTTTGATTGTTTTATATTCTTGTTTATTTTTTAGTGGACTGGCAGCGAAAGTAGGAGAGGTAGAATAGACCAGGAAATATGCCACCTCCTGCGGGCGTCGTACACCTAAGCAAGTATTACACCGAATTGACTATCTCCAAAAGCAGGTTTTTGCAGAATCTCAGAAAAGCCATTTCGAACCAAAAAAAAAAA
>JXOS01154501.1:0-10217 GCA_001015075.1 Cirrula hians
ACAAACAAGGGCAGAGATTTGATCCTAGTTTTTACAAAATGTTAGTACCCGGAACTATGTGGGTCCAACTTAAAGTCGAAACAAGTACGTATTTGGTACTTGAGCATATACACGGGTAGGCGAGCTCGACCAGAGGTGTTCTGGCACACGAGAATCAGTTGCCCCAAACAAGTAATCAGACTATATATACGTTTCTCAAGTCACACACTCAGATTTCCTTTATGTTTGAGTAATTACTGTTGAGGAGCCTGTTGGCCGAAATGTGTTGGCTCTGGTAGCAAAACAAGCTGAAGTATGGGCTGCCTCCACACCCTTAGAAGGTGGTGGCAAACTGCACACACAATATCGTAATTGGTATAAAACGAAAGTAATGGGCTGCCGAGGCTATTGTACGCAAATGTGCTTGTGTACTGCTGAATGTTTCTTAAAGCGCTACCAGACATAAGACAACAATCCAGTATTGCATTGTGCTAAATGCAGAAAATAATGAAATGTTGTGAGTACGTTCTGCCGAGAAAATCGCATCACTATCAATGCTTCAAGTGGGTTATATCCATACTTGCAGTTGTCTGCTTAAAAACAGAAATGTGTGGAAAGTTCACACTTTCTTTTCTTATAATTTTTTTAATTATAAAGCATGAAAAGTGCAATGAAAGGCTACAATCAATTACGCAATACACAACAGCCACTTACCGTTTAGATACAAAATTTTTTGAATTTGTGAATGATTGAAATTAATGTATTTTCTTGCTTATTCAGGAAATTACACTTGGAATTCAAAGGAAGTAATAGTAATTATATTAACAAAGAAAGAATTGGTTACAAAATAGCGAAGGGAAAATTGTCTACCTGGCAGATCAGTAAGACGATTCCGATGTTCCAGTGGTTGAGTGCATGCAAATGCAAATGACTTGGTACTAAATCTCTACTACAAGACAAGAAGTCGTTGGCCTACAGCTGAAATCAAATCTGTGAAGAAGTCGTTGGCCTACAGCTGAAATCAAATCTGTGACCAGCACTTAACCAAAAGCTTGCTGATCTAAGGGGTATATGAGTTCCTCTAATCTTTGCATAGATGCACAAGAGGTACCTACGACACAAGTGATCATTTTAAGTACATAGTATATTTATGTAAACTCCATAATGAATGAATAATTATTGCTTTAAACCATCTTTTCGAAATTTTTAGGTGTACCGGAGGTACCTGTCATTTTCATTCAATCATATCAATGTTGTAGATGGCCTGCTAATACTTCTTTGAACTCATAATTAAATTTTGTCGAATTAAATTAATAACCGTGGTTTTACTAAAATACTCTTTACGGACCATAAAGGTGCATTGGAAGTACTAATGATTTTTTNCGACCATAAAGGTGCACTGGAAGTACTAATGATTTTTTTAGAATCATTTNGGACCATAAAGGTGCATTGGAAGTACTAATGATTTTTTTAGAATCATTTCCAGAGTTGCTAGAGATATCGATTATATTTCTGTCCACTAAATTAAACCGGAAATACGCTCAATTTTTATTAAAAATTTTGGGAACAAGATTCCAATTACCTTATTACGAAGTTTGATTGAGAAATATGAACTATTACCGCCATAATAGACGTAATTACCGAACTTATAGAATGAAGGTATACTGGAAACACTCCAAAATATTTATCCGATCATAACAAAATTCAAACTCTTATCTACACAATATGTTAAACAAATTTTGTATTTCTAGTGCTTCTAGGTGTTTCCTATGGACAGACGAAGTGATAGTCAGTCAGACACTCAGAGAGACGAACATGGCTCTATCAGTACCAGTGGTGATGCGGATCATATGCGTATACATTTTATAGCTCACCCATCAGTCATTTTGCAAATGTGTGCCCAAAAATTACAATAAAAAAACGTCCCAAGCATTTTAATTACAGATCGAATGTAAATATTCGTTGCGTTGTTTGATTCATACATTTTATAATAGATTATGATTATCCTTAGCCAAAAAATATTATACTAATCTTGGGATTCATTTCTGCATCGTACACAGTTTGAGCAAAGCTGTGCTTTATAAATTATCACCCATACGAGAGATGTATTTATCAGACGTTTACACACGAAAAATAAATTATCATATCCAAATCCAAAAATGCAATAAAAGAAGTTCAAATCCCATTATACACTGACATATAGAATAAATAGTAAACTATGATTGATCATCCAGCTTATCTACTGATACAATATACATGGAGCAGGACGTCTTCTTGATGACCAGGTGTTCGCGTTTCTTCTTATTTAACCAATTCCATTGTTTTTATTCATCGTGTTCATTCAATGTTTCAATTTTCATCTTAATTAATCAGTTTATTTTAAAATCTTTATCAAATATTTTTTTGTAATAAATACTTTTTCTCTCCTTCTAGTAATGTTTGACTTTTTGATTAATTATATAATTACTTTTTATATATATCATTCATTACTGTACTAACATTAAACAGGTTAAAAGTTTGAGTTATGTGTATCTATCGCAGGCTCTGGAGGAATTCCAATACCTAATGGTATTTTTAAGTCAAATATTTAAGGTTTTTTTTTGTCAGGTACATTCCATACACCACCCGAAGCAAATCTCCATCAGAAATATGAAGAATCTTATTTCTTTCGATGAAAATGCAACTTATATTACTGTGATTTTCATAACACACGTCGGTACCAGTTAGCTTTTCTATTGGTTCATCTAGCAACACTACCTCTCTGAAGTGTCATCATTATTCATGTTCCTGTCATAATCTCTGTTTATCCTAAATTGTAAGCCAATTTTTTTATGTGTGCTCGAAAATGTTAACTTTACTGCCGAACATTGTGTTTTTTTGGGATTTTTATATCATTCCTTCAATTTGAATACAAAATTTGCCAGAAGTATTCACGTGTTAATGGAAGTTTAGCGCGACAATGATCTAGCTGAATGTGTCAAACGGAACAATTACATGCAAGGATCAGTGAAGAACCATCACAAACAGAAAAAAAACTCGCAAAAAATCTTGCCGCCACTCAACCTGCCATTTGCCATTGCTTAGAAGCAAAGGGAATGAACTGAGAGGTTGGGTGCCGTGAGCGTGTGAACAACTGCTCCAACGGCATAAATGAAAGGGGTGCTTGCGTCCTGTGTATTTGGTGGAACCATCTGGGCTTTTTGTGCTATGAGCTGTTACAATTGTCCGAATATATCTACCGTCAATAATTGATGTGGTTGGTCGCAGCATTGTGAAAAAAACCGCCGCAATACGCCGATACACACGATAAAGTTATATTGGAACATGATAATTCTCGGCCACATGTTGTGTAGCGCGAAAAAATTTGCGTAGACACCCTAAGATGGGAATTCCTGTCCTGTCCGCCGAATAGCCGAGTTATCGCTCTGTCCGATGACAATATCGTTCAATTGATGCATCATGGTATGCCTAAGCAGCACGTATCCAAATGACCATGGAATCAAAATGCATTGATAGCGGCCAAAAAGCCGGAATTTTATTTCGATGGTATGCGTCACTTACTGGGTATTACAAAGTTGTTCTATGGATACTGCCATGATGCTTCACGGGTTTAATTTCTGTTAAATAGAACTGAGCTTTTGAACTGTCAGTGAGCACAATTACTTGACTAATTCTTGAGGTAGATTAATGAAATTCACTTTGTTAACGTATTTTGTTAAAAATCAGATGGCAAATGGATCAACTCGGTCCATATTTTCCCGCGCCTTTCGTAGGTCGTTTACGCACAATTTCACGTATATGTCAGTGATACATTATTGCTCGACAGTCTAGTTTTGTGATAGACTAATTCCTTTGGCTGCGTCTGAGCTTTTGTCTATTATTCCATCACCATTTTCTTGTGGCAAAAGATCTCCTACTGCATCTATTGGACGATAAAAAGCTTGAAGTAATCTGGGTGAACGAGTCCTGGGGCGAAAGGGGTGGATTATCGTTAATTTTTTTTTTTTTTTTTGCCTTTTTTATAAGAAATCCTGTTAAGTTATCGCTAACTAAGAACTGATATAAATCGACGATACCAGACGCACATTCGTAAAATTGCCGAAGTTGATGAAGATTTTCGGACGTGAGAACTCAGAAATTGGTGATACCTTCTCGGGATCTACTTTTAATTCACCTTTGACAACAATAAAGGCTATATTTTTAACTTGGAATCTACCCAAACACGTTTTGGAAAAGTTAAGAAATCGTCCAGATTTTCACAAATTAATTGCTTCATGTAAAAGATTTAGAATACATTTGACGAAAAATGGAGACTTATCATTATGTCATTCAAGTGCATAAGAATATGTGACTTCATGTCGTATAGTATTATTTGGCATACGCGTAAAATGATTCTTTGACCGACGACAAAGGAATCTTCAAAAAGCAGACTTTGGAAACCTTACATATCCTGGATTAGCTATCTTCCGGGGTTGTCCACTGCGAATTTCTTACCTCCTTGATTACACCAGCATCTTGCATCTATTTGTTCAAATACCGGTTTTTCTTTGTCTGGAGAAAGTACAAATTCCTGATTTCTGATTGGACAAGCCTTACCTGTTCCTACCGTTTATTCCATCAGTTTGGTCTACCCAACCCTTCTCTTTCAAACAAGAAGTTGGATATGTTTTTTATGGAATATTTTTTCTAGTGAAAATTTCTTTCGCGAAACGTTCAAAGGTAGCATGGGCAATTTTTAACACGAAAGTCATTCTTCAAAACTCAGACATATATACAAAGTTATATTTTCTTTATCTTCTTCAGCCATACAATTTTGGTGATAATCTTTTGACATATGTATTTTACTAAATTCGTTTGTTACATTTTCTATCTTTCTAGTAATTGAGGGATCTCATAAAAAGGAAGTTCCGCATCTCTGGCCGCTATCCATGCATTGATCTATATCTTGATCCATCGTAATTTGGAGAAGTGCTGCTTAGCCCAGCCACGATGCATCAATTGAAAGATATTGTCATCGGACAGAGCGATAACTGGGCTATACGGCAGGTGGGTAGGAATTCCTAGTTTAAGGTTTCTAAAAAAATTTTACGTGCTACGCATATGCAGTATGTGCCCGAGAATTATTACATTCCAATATAGCTTTGTCGTTTGTATCGGTGTATTGCGGCCGTTTTTTTTTTTCACAATGCTGCGGTCAATCACATCAATTATTGACGGAATACCCAAAACCCAGCTACACAGAATGATTTCCTCTACATGAATATTAGGTTTCGGAGGTGACGATGCGGCATGTCTGGGGTATCTATACGTTCCCCGATATTCTCTGTTTTCGGATTGTACCCATTGATCGCAAGTCACTTTTCGATGAAAACACATCTTTCGTTGATGCTGTTAGAACAGTTGATGATGGTATTCTACCTGATTTACGAATTCATCCTGTGTGAACTAATGCAAATAAAAAATGCAGAGGCAAATAATGCAACACATTGACATCTGTTCCAACGCATATATCCTACTTAATGACGAAAGTGACCCAAAATAATTGTCTTGATTGGAAGCTCATCAACAAGTGGCATGCACTGGATACTACAAAAGATGCTTCATATCATATTCATTGATTTGTTGATATACAGGTTTATACCGATAGTGCTAAATGATGATGAAGCATGTTTAGATTCTAAATGCTTGATAGATTTAAGTGATTACCTACGTATGGATTACAAAATTTTCTTCTGTTCGATAACACGCCGCCAACATAGGATAAATGCAAAAAAAATTATTCTAAACTTGGAAAGTGGCGCTTCGAGAGTCGCTTATAAAATCGCATATTATTTATTGTAGGAAGTAGATGGTGAAAATTAGAAACAATAATATATTAGAAAAAATCCAAGAAGTACAGCAATTGATATTTTTGAAATGAACGAAAGAAGGTTAAAGATTGTATCCAAATATCGTTTAAACAAGAATGATATTCAGTATGTGCTTTACGATAAAAGATAATATTTAATTAGTTCTGAATATTAAAATAGTTCTTATTTTACGTTACCTTACTGAAAGAAGTTATCATCAAAGCATGGCAAATACGTTGAAAACTCTATATTTTCTATAGTATTGTTAAATTAAAGTTAAGCTAAAGTTATTTAAAATAGAACTCATAGACAGGGTAATACCTTATTAGTTCTCTCCCAAAGTGACTTTAAACTTTCTATTGAAAAGCCTTTAGGCATTTTAGAAGTATTTTTCATAATTTTCATTAATTATGTTGTTGATAAGATTTTCTATTAGAATATTGATAATATTCATTACTATTATACATTTTTTATATTGAAGAACGTATAACATTTTTAAAATCTTATATAAATTTAGAACACTTAATTTTCTTCTGGAAAACGCTTTTCATGTAGGTTGTATCACCGCTAGAGTTTGTTCAAGTTTGGAAAACAAACTAGAACGGGACGGCGCACTGTTTGCAGAATACAAAATATCTTTTTTTGCAATGTTGTACTCATCAGTTCCGCGTTTTGCACTGGAGGTCCCTCTGAATTTCATCCAATCTTCAAAAATTTTATAAAATTCAAATTATGACTTTGGGTATTAAAGCCTCTGTTGGGACCATGTAATCGTACTGGAGGTACCTCCGCATTTCATCCAGTCTTACACATTTATGTTAAAAGTTTTGAATATATTCATATTCAAAATTAAGAAATTTTATAAAATTCAAATAATAACTGTGGGTAATTCTGTACTAAAACCTGTATTGGGACCATATGAGAGTACTGGTGTCTGGTTTTTATTCAAACACGACTATTGTCGGAATACACTTAGATTTTATGCGTATCCATCTAATAACGATGTTGCAATGCAAAATACTTGACCACTTCGAATCAAACGTTGATCTAACATTTTTGCCTAGAATGTGTGGGTCGAATTTCGGTATTTCTTTAGGTCAATTCCTTCGTACCTTTTGGCTTACCGACGGACGGACGGACATCGATTCCTATGGTGATGCTGATCATATCGGTATATATTGTGATAGGCCTCCGATCACTCGTTCTGGATGTTAGAAATGTACCGTCAAAATAGTATACACTTAGCCAATTTTATTGGCGAAATGTATAATAAAATATATTTTTGGTGGCATTTAGATTGAAATTAACGGTCAAATTTTGAAGAATCTGAACATAATTGCTTATGATGGGCGGTTCGTTCCTTTCATTTACCTTATAATTGGAATACGAATTTCCCCATGCTTAGTGGAAAACATATATTATTTTGATTATGGCTTCAACTCGTTTATTGCTTATGTTCTTGTGCAATTTTCTACTGGCATATTTTCTCACTGTTTATGAGGGAGAGCGCAACATTTAACACATGTTCATTTCCTGAATTGAAATCTGTGGAAAATCACGGTATTAGTGTGCTTGAAGTTTATCTTTAAGTAATTTTTATATTTACAATTTGAAACCGAAAATAATATCTTGTTTTGAACCCTTTTTCAAGAACACTCAAAACACAAGAGATGCCAGACATTTCGTTGGAATGCTTTTGCCGTATGTAATGCAAGAGAGAAACGGCTGGCAATTTCAAAACTTTCAACAAGAGCCAAAGGGCTGGTAATTTCAACACTTTCAACCTTTATTACTTATTCTTTATTTTGCTGCATGTCCATCAAGTGCTCTTTATGTATCTATTATAAACGTTTGAGAATATTTGTGCAATTGAACAGTGTGTATTATCTGAAAGTAACCAATAAAAGTGAAGTTATAACTTAAAAATAAGACTATAAATAAAACAGAATATGAATTAAAAATAAAATTATTGAGTTGGAATGCTGCTTATTTGTTAATTTGATAATTTATTTAGATAAGTAACAATAAAAATCTGAAAATTATTTTTTTTTTTTATTTATACATAAGTGCGAATGAAACAGCTCTATTACTGTTATACAGAGAAAATCAATACGCTAGAATGGGACGCATAGACCACTGTTTTTTGAACCAGTTACTATATCCAATGCGCACCCGTCAGAATTTGGATATCGGATACTGCAATTCTACAAGATAGGCTAACATATACGGTCGTAGTATTTCGACAAAATCCTAACACTAATAGTTAGGCGTCACTATGTATTACATGATTCTCCTACTACAAAGGAAATAAAAAAAGAAATCGAGTTAAATGCGTATAAAGTAACAGAAGTACGTTCGATTTCTTCTAATAACAAGTATGAAATTAAAGCCGATTAAAGTCGACTATCAGGTTTATCTAATCACACATTTTTGATAAACACATTTACTTTATTTTCCTCCACATTGATTAACGTTTTTGGGGATATTTTCCTAAAACCCTCTTATGGAAGGGTATAAGTATAATACATTCTTGAAGTACAGACTCATCATAATTATGATAATTCAATAATATAATTTCGGTAAACTTGATAAATTATCCTGGAGCTAGCTCTTACGGGCGGAAGGAAGCACACAGCTGGTGATAATACTGAACTGTTATATTGTTTGGTCTTCCTCGTTCTGGGTATTACTAACGTACCGTCAAAATTTAAATACAATTTGTCAATTGGATTGACGACGTATAAGACAAGTTGATAGATTTTTGGAAGGTCTTAGTTTCACTCAAACTAACAAAGATAGTAAAATCAAAAACTAGTTAAAAAAATAGCATAGGGAAAATTGTTTAGCTGGTAGCAAGCTAGTGCGCATGCTTTGTTGGTTGTGTGCGCAGGACCCAGGTTCGGTTCCACCTAAGGCGAAAGGCTTCTAGTGATATTAGTTTGGTTTCTACTGAAACACGTGTAAGGCCAACCATGCTTTCGCCACACTAGGATTTTCCATCAACGATTTATAATTCTTCAATCCATGACATCGAAATAATTAAAATAATTGTTTTTGTTGTTATTCAACATTACCAATTATAAGGCATTCAGGCAATTATTCTATTTCAATTNCCAATTATAAGGCATTCAGGCAATTATTCTATTTCAATTAAAAGCTTTTTTTGTGTTGAGTTTTCAATTCGAGTAAGTAATTGTACCATTTCAAATCTCTTATAAGTAACTTGCTGTTTTAAAAATAATAATGATTTCTCATGAAATCCATTTTGTCCCTGGCACTTAAGAATTAAAAAGTTTTGTAAAAAAATTTACATCCAGTTTAACTCACGAAAATTGTTTTGAGCCAACCAAGAACAAAGTAGAAACTTCGAAAAAATCAGATAATGAAATATGAATTTTTTGTGGTCGGAAAAACTCATCGAATTACATGCAATGCGGCGTTTACAAAGAATTGCGACATTTGCGTAATAGAAATAAAGTTCGTTCTTAAACAATAGGACTTAGGAATGTATGCAGGTTATTTTTTTAATTCGATCACTTTAGATAAATGACGAATTAAAAAAATTTTATTACCAAAACAATATAATTATGAACTGGGGCTAAGCCAAAGTGCAACCTAAGACTTCTACCATTATTTTTCAGATTTTTATACATTTCTTTCAATCCCAGATTTCAACGCAAATCATACTGTTTTCCTTCAAGACTGCCTATGACAACATGAAGAGGCTTTTCTGAAAAATAATAACATACTTGATGTTTTCCAATTAGTGTTAAAATGGGGGCCACTGCCATCCTAATGAACCCAAAATAAGCGGACTCACATGCAATCGGAAATTAAGAAACCCTTCTCATAGGTAAACAGATGTGCTCCACAAACATCCATTTGTTCAGTAGCGAATGCCACCTCCACCTACATAAGCTTAACAATCCATATTTTACAAATCCGACAAGATCGATATGACGAATTTGACCACAATCGGTTAAATCAGTCGAGACCTGAACTCAATTCTTACATCTGTGTTGACAGAAGACCGCATATAAGATGCAATAGATTGATTATGGAAACTTAAAGAGTTCTAAAACACTGTCGGCAGTGGAAAGGGAGTGCGAACGACACTTCTACAGACGAAGGTTCGTAGTACGGCTGGCTCTTGCCAACAGCACTTCGTAATTAGGAAACTCTTTCCAGATGGTTTAAAAAAGATTTTTTGCTCTCAAATATCGGCTCTGTTGTATCCAAGAATTCAAGAAGATGTACTGTGCACTTATGAATATGAGGGAAATGGGAACTTGGACCCATGACGGAAATTAACATAGAAGGCGTAATTGAAGCCAACTACGATATTCCTCACTGCTGTTTACTGAAGCCAGATAGTACAACAACCAAACT